>BHEV01004886.1:0-25008 GCA_004319985.1 Emydocephalus ijimae | reverse complement strand
CAGCTCCCCTCTCTCTTCGGCTGTCCCTACAGGGCAGCCATATCCCCCTGACCCATTTGGATCGGGGGTACCTCGGCGGCTGGCACAGCAGGAATCGCAAGCTGTCGCGAATTCCTGCTGCCCCGAAGCCACGCAGAAACCGGAAGCCAGATAGACGGAATGACTCTTATTGAAGCTAATGGTAACCTATAATAAGATGATGTCACTCTTTCTTTTTTCAGGAAGAAAAAGGGGAGGAGAAAACATAACAATAATCCAGGGAGTTTGGTTGGGATAGAAATACAGGGTAAGAGAGAGAGCGTGCCAGAAGTGGCATGCAGAACCATCTCTCCGGGCATGCTAGCAGTCGCCCATTGCTCTTTTGGGTCAGCTGGACTTGGTGCGCATGGGAGCACCGGAAACTGGAAGAGCAGCTCCTCGGTGCATATGTGCATGCCAGCCAGCTGGTCTTCACATGCGCATGCACATTAGAAACAGGGAAACCAGGTGGCCAGTGCAGATGTGCGTGCTGGGAGCTGCTCTTCCAGTTTCCGGTGCATGTTTCGGCACTCGGTGCCAAAAAGGTTAACCACCACTGGTGTAGAATAAGCACAAGGGATTAAGAGGCAAATCATGTTTATTTCTTTACTATTCATGTGTTAGTGGCAGGACTAAGCTGGCTATCTTACATTCTGCTGCTTTAAAAGGGCATAGCCATTCGTTGTTTAGCGGTTATACTCATGCAATATATATTGATGCAATAATTTGCTGTGGCATTTGGATTTGTGTAGAATGAGAAGCAGAGGCAGCAATACCAGACAGTGATCTGTGGTAGCAATAGCATTTAGGTTTATATACTGCTTCACAGTGCTTTACAGCCCTCTCTCAGTGGTTTACAGAGTCAGCATATTGCCCTCAACAATCTGGGTCCTCATTTTACCCATCTCGGAAGGATGGAAGGCTGAGTTGGAATATCAATATGAGTAAGCCTTAAGTGTGCCAAGTTCTCTATGTACTTTTGTGAGTGTATGTCAGCATCCATGCAAGACATTTAATAAGAACCTGACATCTCATTTTATTGCCTATGAATAAAGTATTCTGTATTGTTACTATCGTGGCAACTTACAGGATAATGAAGAAAAGAGTAAAAATGATATTACCCTTAAATGTATTGTTATGTTAACACATATATGCTTTAAAAATTATAGCACTGGGAAGAAGCTGATCATTATCAGGATCATAAGGAGCTGGTGGGGTGAATATTTAACTTTTTCCTTCCATCTTTTTTTTTTTAAACAAATTTTATTAATTTTACAAAAACAGTGCACAAACAATCAAGGCATAACAGCTTATAAATTCTTTTCTAAAAAAAATAGTAATAATTAAAGAAGAAAACTAATAGAACATAATGATTCCAAATTATAATATCAATATTTACTTTATCTATTTAACTTCATATCTTATCCCAACGTCTTCTTTTCATCCAAATTATTTCTTGCTAATTAAAATTTTATTGCCTTTTATCAACATACAAAACGCAGAAAACATAACAGAACTTAAAACATCTTTTCTGAAAGCTGCTTGATCCCGAGTTAAAACTCTTCACACAGACGAAATTTACACATCATATTCACTTTATATATCCTTCCATATCTTATTACCATTTTCAATAACATTCTTTGTCTGTTCTATTTCCAACTATCCATTCATCTTTTTTCTTTTACTATACTTCTCCTATACACTAATTGGAGTGACGCCTTTAACTCATTGCCCTAACTTAAAAGTACTTCATATAACACTTAATTTATCTTGGGATTCTGTTTAGTACATTCTAAAATTACACAATAAATTTTATAAGAAAGGTCAATAACTAAAGAAAAAACCTATATAACCACTATCCATCATTTAAAAAAAAACACCATCATATATATTAATACTCATTTATATCTTAAACATTCTACTCTAGATACACATATAAAAACACAATCTTATGTACCTTCCAGNCCCCTTTTTCTTATCCTCTTTCTCCTCCTCCCCGGAAAAAACCCATTGTTCATCAAAGATGGCTTCTTCTTCCTCTTCTTCTTTGCCCCAGCCATTCTGCTACGTAGTCAACTTTTCATAAGTACATAACGCCATTTCTAAAAATTGAAATAGAGGGCCCAAAGTATCTTTTCCATCTTGTTCTTCCTTTTTATATTTTTGATATTCAGTCTTTAGTTCATCCACAAGCGATGCCATCATGAAAAGAGAAACTTTTCCCAAAACAACCACCCAAGTATTTTTAATCAAAAACAGTTCAAAAAAAGTTCCAAAAATTAATACTTTTCTTCCTTCTTCTATTTCTCTTTCTGGGGTTATTGTTTAATCAAAGAGGTCCAATTACTATATATCTTTCTTTTGGATTCTCGGCAATCTCCTCTTTTTTCCACTTCTGCTCCAATTTTTTTCCTCTCCCTTCACACTTGCAACATCAATTTTTAAATGATCAGAAATCCATACCTNGCTTCTCCGCCGCTTTCCACTCTTCTTAGGGATACAATGTATCCTCCAGCAATTCAGACAGTTCAGTTCCAGCGAGTTTAAAAGATGTTGATTGACCTGGCTCAGCCAGCACTTTCACTTTTCTTGCTTTCTCCAGCACAATCTTACCCGGTTGCAGGTTTCTTCGTGGCAGCCATTACTGACTGCCGCTCCACCACCTTGGGAAAAAGGGGTTTTTCCAGATGAGGAGGGGGTCTGCGACACCCCCAACCCCCTGTCCAGCTCTCCTCTCTCTTCGGCTGTCCCTACAGGGCAGCCATATCCCCCTGATCCATTTGGATCGGGGGCACCTCGGCAGCAAGTGCAGTAGGAGTCACGAACAGTCACGAATTCCTGCTGCCACCGAAGCTGCGCGGAACCGAAAAAACCCCTTTTTCCTTCCATCTTTCAGTTGCAATGAAAACATCTTTGGAGCTGCTATTTATGTTGGAAGAATTCCTTCACAGAGATTTCCATCAGAAAAACTTCTTCTCTGCCTTCTGCTTCAATCTTGGGAACAATAAGTTTGCTAGCCCTTTTTAGAAATTGCACATTTAAGTGCAAAGGGTCTTTGATTTCAAATCTCCTACTTTGGTCCAGGAGAGGGAGGTAAAACATCAGATAGGGTGGAATAGAACAGCAAAATTGGTTGGTTTTTTTCTTGGTTTCAACAATTTCACCCTGTTGTCAAGAAGTTGTGTGACAGAACAAAAGTCATGGTTAACATGAGGCTTCACAAGGTTTCACATGAACGTTGAACACTCTGCAGCCA
This sequence comes from Emydocephalus ijimae, assembly GCA_004319985.1. Lineage (NCBI taxonomy): Eukaryota > Metazoa > Chordata > Lepidosauria > Squamata > Elapidae > Emydocephalus > Emydocephalus ijimae. The sequence goes on along the minus strand of BHEV01004886.1, from coordinate 21,734 downwards.
TTAGACTTTACCTGATTTCAAAAAGTCTTTCCAAAAGGAAATACAACTCTTAGGTTGAAGATTGAACCACTTGAAGGTGGTTGTCCTTATTGGGAGTGGGAAAAGAAAATGGAACTATGGTTGTTGGTATGTCAGGAGTGTCCAACCTTGGCAACTTTAAGTCTTGTGGACTTCAACTCCCAGGATTCCCAGGGCTAGCTGGGAAATTCTGGGAGTTGAAGTCCACAGATGTTTGATTTTGCCAAGGTTGGACACCCCTGGTCTAGGTATTCTCTTCATATTCCTGCTGTTCCTTCCAACTATTAGAGTTAGAAATGCTGTGTTCCTTGAATAGTCACTTGAGTTTGAGGGCAGGGTGTAATTAAATAGAATAAATATTCTATTCATCCTCATGCTAGTCTCTCCACCTTCTGTCATTTTTTTATTGTTATGCTACTTAAAAGCATTCTCATTGTCCAGTGCCATGAGAACATATAATGTCATCTTTTGTCTTGAAGTTTCTATGCTTAAATTTTGTATTCATATTCACAAATATATAAACACCCCTATTCTACTTGTAATTGTTGATTTTAAATGGCATGTATGTCCACACTTTGGAGGAGGCAGAGAAGAAGGAGGCATGAGGGGGATGGGAAGTCAAAGGAAAGCGAGTGGGGGAAGAGAAAGCTACGGGGACAGTACCTCAATCAACTTATATGCTCCCTTACGTTTTTGTCTTTGCTAGTTTTTGCGAAACATCTGCCTGACCAAGTCCAGATGTGAGAGCTAATCATGCAGATAAACTCAATTACAAAGATTAAGTGAATGTACTGCCTGCAATTATGACTTAGTTGTTTCATATAATTGATACATTTACCAACAAAAACAAGAACTGAGTATATTGGAATACTGATAACTAAAAAGCTGTACGGTGATAATTTGGTAATCAACTGCTTTGAAAGTCATCGAATTTGGTAGTCAACACATTTGAATGTCAAAATTTTGTCCCGGTACTCATCGCTTGTTTGGTATTTGACACACAAGCTAGAACTTGTCGGTATTGACTGCCTTGGGACTCCCTACATTTTTTCAAATGGGAAAAATGTGTTTGGTACTCAATATTTTTGGTATTAACGATGAATACTGAGGTACCACTGTATCCGGAAAAGGAGGACGGACAATTGAGCAAACACAAACAAAGATAGAATATTGCTTCCTGCTGGAATTAATATACATTCTCACCAGTGGTGGGTTTCAAAGTGTTTATCACGGGTTTGGTGGGTGTGGCTGGATGGGCATCCTTTGTGCACACGCATGTGCCAAACATGCTCTTTGTGCATGCACAGAGGCTTCCCTACTCACCTCCTGCAATCCTGCGCTCTCCCGGTGTCTTCAACCGCTGAGATCATCTCAGCTGGTCTTTGGAGCTACCAGCCTGGCAGAACTGGCCCGAACCGGTAGCATCCCACCTCTGATTCTCACCACAGGAGAAGGTGTTGAGGCAGGGCAGAGATCACCTTTATGAGCCCAAACGCTGTTTTGTAATTTACATGCAACTTTTGATCTCCATAATTTTTTCTTCACTGCCTTAAAAATAAATCCAAACCCAAATTCTAGATTGTAGAGCTTGAATGCCAGCGGATTCTCAACCAGAAAAGTGTAGTGGTTGTGTGTGCAGAGAGCATGGTATTTTTTTTCCCTACAATATCTTGTCTTCCATTGTTTAACAAGACACTATTGCCATCTGTAGGGGATATATGGCTCTCTTAAAAACAACTTTCATTTAGGTCCCTTTTTGAGGGGGCACCAAAACATCCCTACTGTATGTAGAAGTACCACCATCATTATCGAAAAGATAAACAGCCTGATATTTTTTTTAAGCGAAGACAGGCAAATTTACTTCCCCCAAACGCTTTACTGCCTCTGGACAAGCCAATCTTCCCAAGCAAATCTTAAATATAAGCTGTGGGCTCATGTTACACCTGAAAGGAAAAATTCCAAATTTAAGTAAGAGAATAGACCTGCTGCTAATGAAATCTGTTTCATCACAGTTCCAACAGGTTAACAGAAATGTTTTGTTTAACTTCTGACGGCAACTAGGAGAAACTGAATAAGCAGATCGGTCTTGTTCACTTGTCCTCTCATGAAGGCCACACCCTGGATGGACACATTGTCTGTTGGGGAAAAAATGGTTGCTCCTCCCAGGACTCACAACTTAGCCAATAATGAAGGGATCCTCAGAACAAGCAGGGTCTTCAGAATTTACGTTCATAGAGTTTTCAGGGAGCTGCTGCATTTTACATATAGGCTGGAAAAAAGGGTGTATCTCCCCCTCCAAACAGTCACCATTATAGGTCCTGTTTGAATGGAGTATTCTACCTATGTTTAGATCAGTGGTGGGATTCAATTTTTTTTACTAATGGTTCTGTGGGTGTGGCTTGGTGGGTGTGGAAAGGGAAGGATACTACAAAATCTCCATTCCCACCCCACTCCAGGGGAAGGATACTGTAAAATCCCCATTCTTTCTTCATCCCACTAACCTACTTTCCAGCTCCGTTCTCCTGTGCAGGGCAACAAAAGAAGACCCAGCCAATCAGCTGGGACTCGGGAGGCAGAGAAGAGGTGGGGGCAGGGCCAGTCAGAGGTGGTATTCTGAACTACTCAAAATTTCTGCTACCGGTTCTCTGAACTACTCAAAATTTCCGCTACTGTTCTCCAGAACTGGTCAGAACCTGATAAATACCACCCCTGGTTTAAATGTTAATGTCCTGGTTGGGATTTAGACAAGTCTTATTTGTGGATGAAATCTCGCAACAGTCACAGTAAATATTTGAATAATAATAATAATAATAATAATAATACCACACCTAGAGTACTGCATTCAGTTTTTCTCACTACATTATAAAAAAGATGTTGAGACTCTAGAAAGAGTACAGAGAAGAGCAACCAGGATGATTAGGGGACTGGAGGCTAAAACATACAACGAATGGTTGCAGGAACTGGGCTTGTCTAGTCTAGTGAAGAGAAGGACCAGGGGAGACATGATAGCAGTCTTCCAATATTTGAGGGGCTGCCACAGGGAGGAAGGGGTTAAGCTATTTTCTAAAGCTCCTGTAGGCCAGACAAGGAATAATCGATGGAAACTGAACAAGGAAATAAGGAGAAACTTTCTGACAGTGAGAACAATCAACCAATGCAACAACTTGCCCTCAGAAGTTCTGGGAGCACCATCACTTGAGACTTTCAAGAAGAGACTGGACTGCCATTTGTCAGAAATGGTGTAGGGTTTCCCGCTTGAGCAGGGGATTGGACTAGAAGACCTTCAAGGTCCCTTCCAACTCTGATTATCTGTTATCTACAAGTAATGGGCAGATTCGCATGTAATTCATAGTGTGCATTACCAACCATGTTTAAAACACGGACACAAGACAGACTTCAATTCCGATGAAACAGAGATATGGCACATGGTTATTTTCAACCCGTATTGCAGCTGTGGGCTATAATTGCTACTGTGTGGTATTTAATTATTGATTGATTGATTGTGATTTTGGGGCAGACATTTAGCCCAACCCACCTCACAGGTTTGCTGTTGTGGGGATTTTGGGATGAGGAAGGAATGTTGTTGGGGAAGTTCGCCACCTTGAGGCCCTTCTGAAAATCATAAAGGCAGGGATATAAATAAATAAAATTTTCAAGAACCATATTCACTAACTATGAATAGGTAGGTCTTCATAGGCAAAGTATGACAATTCTTGGGTTATTTGCAGTCTCATATATCCTTATCTGAGCATAGAAGAAATTGCTTAATAAAACTGATTGTTTACCTTCAAATTCCTCATCATCCGAAGAGGGTACCATGTACAAATAATTTCTGTTTCAGCCCCACTAATATTGAGTGAAGTGGCATAGTTTTAGCTTTCCTAATTCATTCTCCTTTTAAATACTGTGTACCCCATTACCACCCCCCAGGCAGACAATCATGCCAATCTCACTACTATGAGTTAGAAGCCATAATTACTTCAATCAACCAGCATAGAAGTTGAGAGAATGGGGAGATCAAGTAAACGAAAACAACTAAAGAAGGATCAATTGAGAACTATGTTATGAACTTCACCAGTCATCTAGGCAACTAAAGAAATGTTTGGATAGATGGCATCTTGTCTTTTAATTAATGAAATAGTGTATTGAATGCAAGATGTTTGCTTTTTAATTTTCCCATGCATTTTGTTTTCATAAATAAAAATTATATATAGGCCCACTACATGAGTGTTCCTTAGGGTTTTGTGGCAGAGAAATTCTGGCATAAGCAACAGTTGGAGATGTATGTGATTGTCTCTTATTTCCATCTGACACATCTCACTAGATTCTTTGTTAAATGGAAGGATTAAATTTCACAAGGATTCGCAGCCTACCATGACCGTTTTAAACAGAGCAAAATAAAAAGCACTGAAAAAACCTGATACCATAAAGCCACTGATGTGGGGCCAGCAGGTGACCTTACTTGATGATGGCCTTGACCAAGAATCTACCTTTGTTCTGAACTGAAAACAGTTTAGCATGCAATCTGCCATGAGTTTAGCATCACAGAATAAAGATGAATGGGCTTATTTATTTAATTTAATTTATTAATGCATGCATTCATACATACTGTACATACATACAATTTATACAGCTGCCTATCTCAAATATATGACTCTATGCAACTCAGAAGACAAAAACATGTAGCACAATACAGATAGTCCTCAACTTACAACTATTTGTTTAGTGACTGAAATTAAAACGACACTGAAAAAAGTGACTTGTGACTGTTTTTCACACTTATAACCACTGCAGCAGTCATGTGATCAAAATTCAGGTGCTTGTCAACTGGTTCATATTTATGACAGTTGCAGTGTCCTGGGGTCATGTGATCAACTTTTGAGACCCCTCCGATGAGCAATGTCAATGGGAAAGCTGTGGCCAGCAAGGTCATAAACTGTGGCCAGCAAGGTCATAAAATGGGGCAAAACTCACTTAAACAACTGTCTCACTTAGGAAAAGAAATTTTGGGCTCATTTGTGGTTATAAGTCAAGGACCTCCTGTATTTCAATTAAAAAAGAATATTATTGTACTAGAACTTTCTTTCACCCAGTAGGTGAAGATGGACCTGTATAACTTATTGAAGACTTTGGTCCATTGCAATGCTAGTGATTTTAAGCTGTGGTCTATAGAATTTGTGTTCTTTGGACTCAGCCTTATGTGTTCAAGTTTGTGGTCTCATCCTATCACAACAGCTGTCAGTTTCTAATCAAAGAACATAACCCAATGATAAGACTTAAGAGTCTGTGTGGAACCTGACTTAAGATTCTACTTTAAAAAAGAGCAGATAACTTTTGAATTCTCAGTGTACTTTCGATCATAACTGCATTTCACCCTCAATCTTCTCTCTGAGAGGTGCAGTCCTAACTTTAATTATGATAATAGTGGAAGGGGAGCAGGCACATCCAGGCTGCCTTTCTCTAGTCTGAAAGCTGTCTTGTGCTGGAAGAGCAAACTCTAGCCACTGCTATACGATATCACATTCATCACTGCGATCTACATTTAAAATATAGCAACATGTATCTTGAAAAAACAATACCCACCGTTCCATCATCTGCAGATGATCCATTGCCTTGGCATGTTGTTTCATAGGCAACTTGAATTTCCTGACATGAGGACAAAGTGAAATCAAATGCTCTGAAAAACCCACAGTGGACTCACCATGTACCCTGATATGATACTCCTGTTCAAAGAAGATTGACTGTACTAAAGACTATGGTTACCACTGACAAACACATTATTAACGGTTGGACATCAAATGCTTTTGATTAAGGAGAGAAACTTTTCCCCAGCATAAGACAATTTCCCTCCTGCCTTCCCAGCTGTTATGTTGGATGTTCTTTAGGAAAATTGAATGCTGTTTTTAAAAAGATTAATTGCATCTGTACTATATTTTATCCTTTCTAGGAATCCAGTTAAAAGGAGTGGGGAAAGAACTATTAATATAAGAGAAATCAGTCTTGATTAACTTTGCCTTCTGTTCGTAAAATGCTATAGCTCTTCACACTTCACTGAAAGGCTCCCTCTAATTCCTATCAGCTGGATAGAGTTGTCCTGAACATTTGTATAAATAACATGCATTCACATTTATGCACGTAAAAATAAGGTAATCTGGCTACATGGTTGCAGAGGTCTTCCATAAATCTTTCATGATAAAAGTGGAGACTTTATTTTTTCTTCCAGTTATAGAAATGAGATACTGCTTAATATTGCAAATACACAGGGTAATGTTTCAGTTAAATTCAGTTAAAACCAATATGATTAATCTCAATGTTATCATGACTCCTTTTAAAAAAACCTTCAGGCCAATTTACTCAGTTGAATTTGTATATTTTACAGACCGAGATAATTTGTTCGATTTGTGTCTTTTTTGACCAAGATAAAGTGGTATTTCATGAATCTGCACCATGCACCTTCACAATTCAGTTCAGTTCACAATTTCTCTGCCTCTGGAACAGAATCAGGATGCACCAATGAAAGAAATGAGGGTAAATTTTGTTTTCATCCACATTTTTATACGAGACAATCTATTTTGCATTTCCCCAACAAATATTTAGAAAGGTGAGTTTCAATCTTGGACGACACTGAATTTCTCTCAATTTTGCCATGCCATTTTTTTAAAAAATCAAGAATGCCACATACAATATTTATTTTAGAAAATATGAGTTAAGGTTTCTGTTAAGGAAATAATATACCGACTGTATTTATTGCAAGGAAACTCTGTGAGAAAATATATGCAATTGTGGTTTTTTTAAAAAAGAAAAGAAAAATGATTTTGCAGAAATGAGATCGAGAGGAAATAAGATTGAACAGAATACTTGCAACACTGGCATTTCCCAGCGTAGCCTGATCTGACTCCAGTGGCTAAGGAGTAACAGTAGAAGGTCTATGGCCTTCCAATGCTGCTTTTGGGTTATTTGAAGAAATTCATCTGCTGGGAAACCAAATCAAATATATCTGGGCCCTTGAAGATATATTCAGAAGAGCTGCCATTGGGGCTAATATTATATGAGGCAAAACAGAACTCATTACGGGTGGAGAAAAATGGCAAAGAAAATAACTTGTTCACCTTCCTGGTAGTTCCAGCGTAGGGAAGGCTAACCTTTTAAGAGAATAGGAGCACATGGTATCATCTTGAGTTTACTCCTAAGCTTCTGAAAAGTGACCTCCAGCCATGTTTTTTTTCACACTGCATTAAAAGTAGTGTTTTTCCTCTTCTGTTGCCGCTGGCCTTCCTGCTGCACTTCATTCAATCTTACTCAAATGTTGTCGTTTCAACTGGCTGATGAGTACAATGGTGTGAGTCCCCTTTTTCCTGCTTTTGATGGCTGTTCTGTTCTGAGTTGCCTAACTTGGAAACTCTAGACCACGGCTCTCTAACTTTGGCAACTTTAAGACTTGTGGACTTTAACTCCCAGAATTATGGCTGGGGAAATTTGGGAGTTGAAGTCCACACATTTTAAAGTTGGCAAGCATGAAAAAAACATTGATCTACTGTAGATCTTTGAGGGTAAAGGCATTCACTAATGTAATGGTTATTCTCCCCACCCCCTCTTTTCTTAACAATGTGAAGTTGGCCATATTTCTGCCAAATTCTTCTTTTTAGCTCAAATGGCAAGAAGAATTGCACTATAAAATTATCTTCCTTTTTTTCACCATTCCTGCAGACGTCCACAAAAGCGAATCCAATTAAAGTTTGTCGATTGGGGACTGTATTAAATCGGTCCAGCCAAAGTAGAGGAAGAGAGAGATTCCCAGAAAGGGATTTTTGAGATGGACTCATTTCCAGCCAAGAGATTGGAATTACAACGCAGAACAACCCTGGGCAACAAACAGCCAAAGGGAGAATAAAAAAAAGGCAAGGTGACAATCACAGCAGCACAATCAAAAGCCCATTCTTCCATAGGTCTGTGCTTTGTGGATCATGTACAAAAAAGATGGGGCTTTTATTCTACCCTGTGGATGATCCAAGCAATAAATAGACCATTGAGCCTTTAGGGCTGTGGGAATCCTTAAAGGAGGAACAGATTGGAAATGTATCAAGAACGACTTTTTTTTAAAGGTGTTAAAGTAGTGGCATAATAGTTTCAGAAGCAACTCCATTTATATTCATATAGCCATTTCAATTTGAGGAAGAAGACTTGTGGAGGCAGCTGTAAGCAGCCATACAAGGATGGGAAAAGACACGGCTGCTTTAAAGGAATAAAAGAAGAGCTTCCAGTCCAATTCCATGTGGTCTAAAGCAGTGCTGGGATTCAATTTTTTTTACTACCAGTTCTGTGGACGTGACTTGGTGGACGTGGCTTGGTGGGTGTGGCAGGGGAAGGATACTGTAAAATCCCCATTCCCTACCCACTCTTTTAACCTGCTTTCCAGCTCTGTTCTCCTGTGCAGGGCAACAAAGAAGACCCAGCCAATCAGCTGGGACTCAGGAGGCAGAGAATAGATGGGGGTGGGGCCAGTCAGGCATTTGTCGGGTCTCCGAACTACTCAAAATTTCCGCTACCGGTTCTCCAGAACTGGTCAGAACCTGCTGAATACCACCTCTGGTCTAAAGCCCCTTTTCTGAAGGGCCCACGGAGCCCTATCATATTATAATGTTTAGCATTATGCTGTTTAATAAGAAGGCAAAGTGTACCTACATTTTGGAATTGCTGGCATTAGTCCCTCATGCATAAGGTTTTCTGGTATAAACCTTGATGTATTCAGCTACATTCCGTAGGAATTAGCTCTTCTTTATCTTTCCAAGTCTGCTTTCTCTTGCCTCTGTGCCATGGAATGAAAAACCAGCATGTGGCTACGTTTTCAGTTCAGGAAAAGGACTATGTTTTTCAGATTTATGGAAGAGGATGTCCTAGAATCAACAGGGATAATAAAAGAAAGAAGGGCAAATGTAATGTAATGGATCTTCCCAGGAAAATGTTTGGGGTGTATATAACATTTATAAAAGATTTTAATTACAATAATAAAAACTCTTATCAGAAAGAAAAATAGAGAGAATGAAATGTGCAAAGAAAAAAGAGAGAAAAGAAAGGAAAAAAGGAAAGAGCAAAATGAAAAAAAAGAAGGCACTTCCAATATTTATCATAAGTATGTTTGATAGCTCTTCACCCTCTATCAGGTTAAAACAGATATCTCTTCTTCCCATGACCCCCCCTTCCAATTTAGAAACACATTCATAAAAAAGTCAGCTTTTTAATTCTGCAAAAAGTCCTCAAAGGTTTGCCATTTTTTTTAAAGTACATGCCTTATTTTAATCTTAATTAAATAAACCAAATAAATAAATCATATTCCTTCCTTTTAGCTCTCAAAATCTTAATATATATTGATTCAAATATGGTTGTAAAATTTGATCTCTTTTCAATTCTTTGTTCCATCGCAGAGTCTTCATCAACGCTTTATAAAGCCTCTTTTGTAAATCCAATAAATGTGCATGATTCAAGTCAGTTTCTTGGTCTATCATTTTCATTTCCCCTGTAATATTTAAAGCTTCTTTTGTATATCCAATAGAGAACTCTCATCCATACCATTCTCTTGGCCTGTCACTTGTATTTCCATTTTAAATACCTTATTTATCTTGCAATCCACACTTTTTTAGTCCAATATTTCTGATTCTGTATTTCTGCATCTAGCAAGATTTGTTTCCCATCTGTCATTTTTTCATTACCACATTCTATCCATAGAAAGCAGAGTGTTACTGACATTGCTGATATTGTGCTATTAATTTCTGGCTCCATTCTTTGAAAATTGCCTTTAATATTTCAAATATTACAAAGTTTTGTATCATTTTGTAAATCCCATTCTGAATCCAAGCCAAAGGCAATCTTTTCCCCTTAGTCTCCTCTAGTGTCCAATTTAAATCATAAGCTCTCTAACCTCTATTATGACTCAAATTAGATAGAATCTGATTCCATGAAAAACTGTATTTTATATAGTTAGTTTCCAAATCTTATAAAAAAACTTTCACTATTCAAAATGTGTCTGGAACCTTAATTAGTTGATAAGTTTTTTAGTTCAAAACCGTAGGTAGCTTTCTGTCATTTATTTCAAATTTCTTATATGCTTAAAATTTAGAGTCATGTTTTTGTTTTGTTCAGAAACAAAGATAGTTTCACCAGGTGGCTTTTCAAGGTTGTTGTTCTGAAGATCTCTAATACCCTTAAGATATTTAAATAGATAACTACCTAGAGTGATTAGAAGTGAGGTTAGCAAACTTATTTCGTCCCTGGAGGAACTCCACTGCAATTGCAAGGCTGATGATTGATCCCTTTGTTTTTTTGTACTCAGATCCATGGAGGACCACTGTCCTGTGGTTTTCTCATGAGGAGCACCCATCTGATGCACAGGTGAACAATCTCATGTCTTCTTCTTGTCTTGAGAAGTTTCAAAGATTCTTCCATTTTTGCTGTGGTATTGTCACTGCTGGCAATGTGTTTACTTCACCATGTTTCCATCAAAAGTTCTTCCCAGAAAAATGATTTCTAAAAACTTAAAATGAGAGCTAACCGATCACGTCAAACATGCAATCTGTGTCTATTGCTTTTGGAATAATTGCAGAAGCATCACATCTTTGAATAGAGTTGGTTAAGTGTATTCAAGTTACATTTGCAAATGTCACATATTTGTCAAATTACAAATATCCCAGAAGACAGAAGTGAAATTTAAAATGAGATTGGCTATGGAAATGAAAGTTAATGGAAACAAATGAAAAAAATTGTTCGGAAACAAAAAATAAAAAAATGCAGGTATGATACCTGAGGAACAGAAACGGTGAAAAGGAGCTTTGAATAGGAGTTAATTGCAAGCTGAATATGAATCAGAATGTTTTTTTTTTTTATAAAAGTTTTATTTAAGTTTTCACAAAACATATAAATATAAATACAAATAAAATATCTTTTTTTGAGAACAGCGTGACCCCGGGTTATCACTTCTCCATACAGACATAAACTCAATAAATATTTATCTTATACATTCTAATCCATATCATATAACTATTTTCACAATTTTTTCAATAGCTTTTCCCTTTCTTTTCCTATAGCCTTATTTTAAATTATCTCATTCATTTCTTAATTCAATTACATCTCTTTTTCTATTTTTTTAAATCTTTCTAATCAATGTTTTTATGCTTTCATCTGTCCTGTTTACAATTTCATATTATCTTTTCTCATAAAACAAATTTTCCCCTGTAATTACTAGATTGGAGTGTAACACCTTTGTATCTTTTTTCAAATCTTGTTTAAAAATTTAAGTTATACCTTTACAGTTATAACATTCATTTTTTAACCTCTATTTTATAACACATATCTATTTTCAATCAAATTCTGCTTGGTACATTCCCTTAAAAATACACACTAAATTCTTAAAAGAAAAAAGTATACATCTATATATATCTGTGTATATATGTATAACAATAGTAAATGGAATAATTATTCTATTCAAGTACAGCTCTGCCATTAATCTTTATTAATCATAACAATCTTTTACATTTCTATTTCTTTTAACAAACATTACCTTGTAATATCAGTTGTCTTTCACTTTAATCATCTATATTTCATATTTTACTGATTACTGTCTTTAAATAAAAAACAAAACAATAGGTATTAACAGTAGTCAATAAAATTATTATTCTTATTCAAATTCATCTTGTCAACTGATAAAAATCTTCCGTGTTTCTTTGCAGTTTTTTTAAACTTTCTTTTTAAATCATTGAGAGCCTTATTCTCTTTACAAACAAATATTCCATTCCACATCAATACTTTAATCATCTAAACATATTTTCTAACCCTTTTCTATTTCTAATATAACAATGCAATCCCATGCATCCTTGCAGAATCCTCTCCTTAAGCTAAATTTTAACCATTGTCTCTGTGTCTTTTAAATAGGTTTATACCTTTGATTCTTGTACGCTTTTGCTGTACCTCTATATCTTGTTTCTGTCCTTTGTAGCTTCTTTTCCTTTCCCTCTTCCCTCTCTTCTTCTCCCTCCCCTTTTTATTCCCTCTTCTATCTGATTCTCCCTTCTGTGATCCTCCCTTCTGCTTCTTCCTGATATTATGATTGCTTTTCAAATTACTCTTTTTTTGGTTGTTGCTTCAGTGCTTAAGTTTTTAACCCCCCTTCCCTATTTTAACCCCGCTTCAAATTGCTTGGTCATTAAAGATGGCTTCTTCTTTATCCCGCCCTTCTTGTTCTGCCAGCGTTTCTTGTTGTTTTTCATAGTTCAAAATCTCCATTTCTAAAGATTGAAATATGAAGCCAAAAGATCCTCTTCCCTCTTGTGCTTCTTCTTTTTGTTCTTTAAGTCTCACTTTTAACTCTTCAAGGAGTGATGCCATTTTAAAAAAATTTAAACAACCCCCAATTGATTTTATTTTGTTTCATTAGGATCCATCATCCAAAATTCCAGGAATCATCCAACAATCCAAAACTGTTTCTTGCTTCTTTTCTCACTTTCTCTTTCCAGGGGCTTTGTTATCTTATAACAAATTTCAGCTACAATGTATCTTTTGCAAGCCTTGTTAAAATTCCACTATTGTTTTTTTTTTTTAATTGCAGGTGGTCTCCTCCATTTTCCAGATTCCATCCCCCTTTTTCCTTTTACCCCTCTTCTGGTTTCTTTCTTTTTTTAAGAAAATTTTTAAATTATCCAAGAGTCTTTATCCCTTTGACACTTTATTTTCAGCTAGAAATAGCCTATTAATGTCAAAGTGGATTAGTATCAATTTCTTATTCGAATCTCTTCTTCTTAACATTCCAAGTCAATTAAAACTGTCAATATGAGAGGAAAAAAAGCCAATTCCGTTTCCTTTCCCTTTCTCTTTCACTGCTTAAGATCTTTTTTAGGAATAGTATTAGTTTTTAAAATTCAGGTTCCAGGTACCTTAAATAGATGTTCTCCATTCAACCCGGTCAGTCAAACATTCTCCTTTAAACTTCCTCCTGCACAATCTTGTCCTGTTGGGTTCTTCTTTGAGGTGGCCATTTCTGACCACCGCTGCAACTGCCTTTGGGAAAGGGACTAATGGCCAGCTGAGGAGGAGAGCTGCGGCTCTCCTCAACCCCGATGATGGCTCCCCCTTCTTCACCACCTCTATGGGATGGCTTCAGCCCCGAATCCAGGCAGGTCGGGGCGCTCCAGCAGCGAGCATGGATCAAAACAGTGCACGATCGCAGATTTTGGTCCGTCACGGAAGAAGCCTGAACTGGAAGTCCCAATATGAATCAGAATGTGTGAGGTGGCTGAAAAGGCAAATCCAGATTTAGGCTGCATCTATAGAAGTATAATTTCCAATTACTCAAAGTAATCATTCCATATTATTTTGCTTTGTTCAGGATTAAATACTGTGCCAATTTCTGAACATATTTGAAGAATGGGAGTAGGTTCAAATAAGGGTAACAAGGAATCACAGGGCTAAAAATTGTCTTATGAAGATGTACTGAAGGACCAGGTTAAGTAACCTGAAATGGTATTTGCACTGCATGCAGGGTTACTCATTGTTTTGAATTTTTGGATGTCCATTTAATTTGCCAGGGGATTGTTATTATTTAAATGTGAACAGGGCTTTTTATAAAAAAAATTCAGGCATGTGCTGCCATCTGCCTTTTTCATACAAACACACAAATATACACACATACACACACTTTGCAGTAGTTTTTCAAAGCAGCCAACCAACTGGCTGAGTTGAAAGTTGTCTTTTTAAAATTAAACCCCATGGATATTTTTAAAACCACTGCATTTCACCCATAGATTTTTCCTCCCTCTGCAGTCCAGAGAGCAAGTGAGAACAATGAGTTAAGTGGGGATCTCAAGGGGCCACTTGACTTTTGCTTCTCTGGGTAACTTTTTGATCTTGTTTGTTTTACCTACTCGAAGAAGCCAGCTGATTACAGAACAGGCCATGGGGGTATTGCCCTGAGATAATCGTGGCTGGAAGAGAAAGAAGGGGAAGGGAGTAAACATATCTTTGATGACAGATCAAATGGTAAGGGGAAAAGGGAGAAGGGAATTACATGCCCTGCAAGAATGATAATGGAAATGGAAAGAAAAACACGGCATGGCTCATGTGTGAAAAGAATGCCAGGCCCAAGAAGTCTTGATGCATGCACCAGCCTTCCCAACTTGACACACCCTAGATATGGAGACTGAAACTCCTAGCCAGGATGGGGAAAGTTGATAAAGACAATATCCTACAAACATTCTCTGTGCGGCGATCCAGATTTTCCCAGCTTGGTGGCATAATGGAAAATGGTGTTTGAAGGCCAGCACATTTCATAGGCAAGAGACAAGGTCTTGCCAATGTTTAATATTTCACCTGATGTCACTGATAGATTAAAAGAGAGCCCATTTAGTTCAGTGATGGTTTAGTTCATCAGGTTAGAAACCTAGAAAGTGGGAGTTATAGTTCTGCCTTAACCATGAAAGATGGATGGATGACCTCAGGCCAGTCCCTCTCTCTCAGCCCAACTCACCTTACAGGGTTGTTGTTATAGGAAAATAGGAGGAGGAAGGAAGGAAGGAAGGAAGGAAGGAAGGAAGGAAGGTGTGTTGGATATGTTCACCGGACTGAGTTATTTGGAAAAAAAATAATAAAGGTGGGATACGAATCAAATAAATAGATGATACTAAAGTGCTGAACAGACCTAGCTGTTGCCTACAGGGGTCACAACTAAAGTGATATGGAAGAATAGCATTCTAAAGCCAGCTTTAACTGAAACCGTGTGGTCAACATGTTTCCAGACAAATACGTTGGCTATTGAGTCATTTAATTTCTCATATGGCCAACCCAGCTTGATTATTTCTTATGTATCATTACCTTCACATTCACTTCCACTTCCATAGACTCTGAACAACACTGGAAACGAATCAAGCCCTTGTGATTTACGAACTGGTTTTGCAGGATCTGACATGCTGATCTTTTAGAGAGAGATCAAACCATGACGATGGGACCTTTGTAAGGTTGTTGGACCTTATTTGCAACACTGAAAGGGAATGATTTTGAATTATGGTAGGAATTTCTAATGTCTGAATGGTGAGGGTTAGCTGAAGTGGGCATTAGCTCCTGGTCAAAATGGAACCAAAACAAATAATTAGCATAGCCGTTCATGCGTTCCAAAATATGCCTTTTTCAACAACTGTGGATGCATGTGGATACAATTTAAATTGGAATTTGGGAAATAGCTCTAATGGACATTTCTCCAGAGACATCTCTCTCTTCACTTAAAAGGGCTGTGTGATCAATTCTTCAAGAGGTTACAAGCCAGGCATTTTCCCAAAATAAGAGCAAAGAAATTACACCAAGGCATTATAACTGGAAATCATTCTGCTTTTGTGTGCCATGATTTTTTTGTTGTTGTTGCAAAACTGGGCTTCTCTAGTGACACCTTAAAAATATCCCCCATATTTTATGAGCCAAAATCCATTTACAAAGAGAGTGACTCCCCTGTGGCCGGCTGTTTAAATAAGCACCTTCTGCATGTAATTCCTACAGTGAAAACCGAGTTCCATACGTATGATGTAAGCAGGGCTTGAAGGAAGAATTTTACCGACATGCTGATCAGAAATCATTTACAATAAAAAGCATAGATGACAGCCATATGCATTGGACTCTTTATTTTATATGGGATGGCTGGCCTTGCAGACCTCATGTGGGGGTATCTTCTGATCCAAAGATACAATTGGAAACAGGTGTCTACCACACCACATGGAAATAGACAACTTCTCCACTTTATCCTTCCTTCGCTTCCTCCTCCCTTGAAAAAAAATAGAAGCGATTACAGCCTTACTGCCTTCACCTATTCTCAGAAAATATGAAGAAGGCAGGATTCATCAGACTCTTCATCACCCTTTGAATGCTTGGAGTGTGGGGAACATTTTTCATATAGTTCTGCATTACGAACCACAGAGTGACCTTCATCAAAACGAGCGTGGTTCTAGCTGTGACTTCCATTACCTATTTTGCAAATAAACTAAATGTGCTATTCGTGTTTGGAATAAATACCTGATTAGGTATTTGATCAAAAAAAGATGACAGCTGGGCAACATGAGGTAGGGTTTGCTTTCTTTATTATTTGTTGTCACCCAGGACTTCCCAATTGTTTCTGACTCAAAGATTTGTTAAGTGGCTGCTTTCAGGTGGTGTGACAGGCACTGCAGCTGTATTTCATTTGGAGAGAACCTAAGCAAGAGGTGTAATAGTATCCAAGCTGGATGTGTTAACTCCTGGGTGTAGATGTTACAGTATGTTTGTGTGCAGCAGAGAATGTTTCCATCACACAGATCTGTTGCAGATAAATGCACCCCAGCCCTTTTCTTCACCAGGAAGAGGAAAAGAACTGGAGCTAGACATAAAAATTATTCCAAGTTGCAGTATGTACCCTGTTTCTCCAACATTATGGCCTCCCCCAATAAGAAGTCCCAGCATGTTTTATAGGCATGAAATGAAATTAAGCCCCTCCCCCCAAATTAAGGCCTGTATTAAAACAGGTGAAATGGGGGGGAATGGTGGGGGGGCTTGCCGTTAGGAAGTAATTTTGTTGCACACCCGGATATAGTGCTGCCTGCGTTGACCCCAATACGAAGTGCCCCACCAACGCCGAGGTCAACATCCAAGCTGTCACCGCCCGCCTGCCCGAAGATGCAAGGGGGGGGGGAATTAAGTCACCCCCGAAAAGACGACCTAGCCATTTTTTCGGGGCTCAAAAAAAAAATAAGACCCAGCCTTATTATATGAGAAACACGGTATCATTGACTGCTAGTGCTTTGAAACCAATGAAATAAAAGGACCCAAGATTATAGGATACCTTTGTTCTAGAGGTCGTTGGAAGGAAAAAAAAAGGATATTGTGAGGCTGGAAAGAGTGGAGAGAAGAACAGCAAAAATGATTAGGGGCTGGAAGCTAAAATATATGAAGAATGGTTACGGAGAAGGGTATGTCTAGTTTAATGAAAAGAAGGACTACGGGAGATAGGATGACAGTGGTCCAATATCTAAGAGGCTGCCATAAAGAAGACATGGACAAACTATTTTTCAAACCACCAAAAGGCAGGACAAGGAATAACGGATGGAAATGAAACAAGGAGACAAGCAACCTAGAAACTAAGAAAATTTTTTCCTAATGATGATGAGAGCAATCAACCAATGGAGTAACTTGCCTTCAGAAGTTGTAGGTGCCCCATCACTGAAAGTTTTCCAAAAGAGACTGGACACAAGTCTGAAATGATATAGAGTCTCCTGCTTGAGTGGGGGGTGGGTGGGGGTGGACTAGAAGACCTCCAAGGTCCCTTCCAACTCTATTATTCTGTGTTCTATGAGAGTCCCTGGGATTCTTTTTGGCCTTTGAACTACAAGAACCCAAAATTGATGCCATGCTTTAGACGGGAGCATGGCAGTCATTGCCTCAACCCAGTTTTTGAGGTTGTTTTTTTTGTTTTTTTGTTTAATGAGGAAATTCTTCCAAAAACACTTTCCTGCCCCGCTTGTGCAGTGCCTCCCCTCACTACAACAGCCACCTCGAAGAGAAGTATGTCCTCCTTACGCTAAAGAAAGAGGAGACTAAGAGAGAAAAGAAAGTGGTTAATGCAACAAGCGGAGTGGAGCTCTCAGCATTCCTGCCTCTTTCAGTCCATCTTGCTCTGCTTTCTCCTTGCTTCCTCATGTGTTGTCATTGGGCCTGGGCCTTCATCCCCAGGACCCAACAGTGGTGGTTTCCTGACTTAGATCTGAACACGTCGAAGGCAGGGATGGAACACAGTGGGGCATTTTTAAAACGTTCCAAACTCACAGTGGGTTAAAAAAGAACTGTTCATTTGTATTCTCCTACAGATAATCCGTAACTTACACCTGTAATTGAGCCTGCAATTACAATGGTTAACCCACAGTGAGGGTCATCATGTGACCGGGGACAATTTTACAAGCTTTTTTGTGGCAGTCATTAAACGAACCCATTGTTCACTATGGGGTGTTTTTTGCTGGAAGCCAGAAGTAAACTCTGGAAGCATAGCTGACTGGGGAATTCTGGGAGTTGAAGTCTACATATATTAAAGTTGTCAAGGTTGAGAAACATCGCTCTAGATCAGGGATGTCAAACTCCATTTTCTTAGGGCCACATCGGCGGGGGGGGGGCTGGGTGAGTGTGGCCGGGTTGGCCAGGTCAATGTCATTCAAGTTGGAGACACCTGTGGTGGCCAAGTGCTAAGTAGGACTGCCCTCAGACCCTCCCTCCCTCTCATTATAATCTACCTTCCTTCCTTCCTTCCTTCCTTCCCTCTCTCCCTCCCTCTCTCCCTCCCTCTTCCTTTTTCTTTCCCCTCTTTCCTTATTTTCCCTTCCTTGCTCTCTTCTCATCTTTCCTACTTTTTCTTTGTTCTTCCTCATTCTCCTTCTCCTTTCCTCTCCCTTCTTGGATGCTTAAATGCAGAAGGGGAAACATTTCTCCTTTTGTTTTGTTTTAGTTCATTTTGCTAGCTCTCTGCCAGCAAAAATGGAGTCCCGTTTTTGGCCGTGATGGCTCCATTTTCGCTGGCAGAGCCACTGTGGGCCGGTCCTTCTATGTGTCAAGGGCGGCCCCGCAGGCCAGATTTAAGCACCCTGTGGGCTGGATCTGGCTTATGGGTCTTGAGTTTGACACCCCTGCTCTAGATAAAGGGATTGTCTGGTGGAGCTAGTCCTGTGATGGTGAAACTATGGCATGCGTGCCAGAAGTGGCACACAGAGCCATCTTCGCCGGCACACAAGCTGTTGCCCCAGAGTAGGTTCATTGCTCATGTGTGCACGCTGCGTGCCGGCCAGCTGATCATTAGGTAGCTGCTGCGCATATGCAAGGGGTGGGGCGTGCATGGGAGATGCATGCACATCCACAGAAAGACATCGGGTGTGCGGGGGGGGTCATGCGTGCATGCCCCAAAACACGCATCGCATGTCCAAGGTTGCACATGCATGCACAGAGACGTGCGGCATGCACATGGGTGGGGTCATGTGTGCATGCACAGGGGGCATACCCCCCCCCACATGCATTGCCTTATAGGTGTTGGCACGCGCATGCACTTTTGGCACATGAGGATGGAACCAGGGATTCTACCAGTTTGCACCTATTCGCTAGAACCGGTTGTTAACATTCTAAGCAGTTCGGAGAACTGGTTGTTAGAAGAAATTACTGGCCTAATCCTGTAAGGAAGGCAGGAAGGAAATATTCTGGTGTTGCTTACAGAAACTGCCTCTCTGTTAACCCTTATTACATTCTTGGCAGGACTAGACTTCCTGTCTCAGGAACTTCTCTGGAATTTTTTTCCTCTTCTTTGCTGCTACTTTGCTTGTGTGGAGTGACCATTCAAAGTTACAATGGCACTGAAAAAAGTGACTGATGACTGTTTTTCACACTTACGACTATATCAGCAGCATCCCCACAGCCTTGAGAGGCCAGGTGAGGAGATGCGTGCGTCGATGTGAGTGATATTGAATTGGCCACGCCCACCCAGTCACATGACCACCAAGCCATGTCCACCCAGTCACATGACCACCAAACCATGTCCACCCAGTCACATGACCACCAAGCTACGCCCAACACCTAAGCCATGCCCACAGAACCGGTTGTTCAAAAATTTGAATCCCACCCCTGGATGGAAAGGTTAGCCATCACTGAGCTAGTCCATTGATTGGTTGTTAGTTACTGCCTTAGTGACCTAAGTGGAAAGAGTTTTTTTTCTTTCTTTTGACTCTGTGCATGTGGTAATTTATGTTTTTTCCCCTGTATATCCTTGAAATTGTTTCTTTGGGTTTTTTTTTTTTTAAAGAAACTGCCTAGAGCCACAGTTGCAAGATGGACAGCTCTCTACATTGTTAAAATAAACAAATAATCAATGAATTGGATAAGCTCCCATAATCCTCTATTATGGGAGTTTAACCTTTAACACATCTGGAGGGCATCAGGTTAGACAAGCCTTTTACAGACTGGATTTCTCCTTTTTTTTATTTCAACATGAATTCATGTCGGGTTCTGTTGAAGATCATGCTGACAGGTCTGGACTTCTCATTTACATTTCTGATCAAGATGTTTGGCTCAATCACTAGCCTTTCGCTGAAGCCAAGGAAGTACATTCCCTTCTCGTGTTTAGATGAGTGTGGTCGGCCACAGGATCTCCCTTTCATCTTTTCATTTCGTTTGGGTGTCTGCTGATCAGGCAATCAGGCCATAAAAAACCCTTTACAACTGTAACGGCTCTTGAGCAGCTGTTTATGGAGAGACATAAAGCTGTTTCGTAAATTGATTCGCAAAGTGTGCTGTTTATACAGCAAACAGCAAAAAAATGTGTGCTTCTCCTTTTGGAACACCAAGCTGGTCTAATGCGAAGGAGGCATGATGTAGAGCAATAGTTACTGTAGAGCAGGGGTCACCAATCTTGGCTTAGCTGGCTGAGCTGACTGAGGAACTCTGGGAGTTGAAGTCCACAAGCCTTAAAGTTTGTTTGTTTATTTATTTATTTATCTATTTATCTATCTATCTATCTATCTATCTATCTATCTATCTATCTATCTATCTATCTATCTATTTAGTCAAACAATTATTAGATAACAGGCATAAGTATAAACATGGTTATAAATACATGAAATGGATACGAATAAGAAAAAAAAAAGAAACAATAGGACAGGGATGGTAGGCACATTTTGGTGCGCTTATGCACGCTCCCTACAGATCTCTTAGGAAAGGGGTGAGGTCAATAGTAGACAGTCTAATGTTGAAGATTTTGGGCTTTGGGGAAGAAACCACAGAGTCAGGTAGAGTATTCCAGACATTGACTAGTCTGTTGCTGAAGTAGTATTTCCTGCAATCAAGTTTGGTGCAGTTTATCTTTAGTTTGTATCTATTTTGTGCTCTTGTATTGTTATGGTTGAAGCTGAAGTATTCATTGATAGGTTGGACATTGCAATATATAATTTTATATACTATTCTTAGATCGGACCGAAGGTGGCGTAGTTCTAGGTTGTCTAGGTCTAAAATTTCAAGTCTGGTGGCATAAGGTATTCTGCTATGAGTAGAGGAGTGGAGGATTCTTCTCATAAAAAGTTGCCAAGGTTGGAGACCCCTGCTGTAGAGCACTGAACTTTCGCGAGAGAGACTTGCAGACCAAATATAGATCAAATCTGTACTCAATAGCCAGATGCCCTGGGGGACCTTGGACCAACAACAAACATTTTCTGGATAAAAAGCCACATACAACCCTCCCACTTAAACAAAAAGCGAAATACTTTCCCTCTGAGATTCATGGAACACCTTTTCTAAAGCAACTGTTAAAGATTTTGCCTTTCATTCAGGACATCTGGTCTTACAGCTGTCCCTGTCTGGCTCATGTCAGCAGATCTAAACGTGGAGCAAGAAGATCTGCNCCTCAAACCCAAACTATGGTTAAGATATATCGATGACACATTCGTGATTTGGCCCCATGGACAAGAAAACCTAAACAATTTCCTAACACACCTAAACAGCGCACACCCCAAAATCAAGTTCACCATGGAAACAGAAACAAATAAACAACTACCATTCCTAGATGTACTAATCTACAAAAAAACAGATGGCACACTAGGACTCACCATATACCAGAGGAAAACACACACCAACCGCTACCTCAACGCCCAATCCCACCACCACCCAGCACAGATAAACTCCGTGGCTAAAACACTAAT
>BHEV01004885.1:0-31011 GCA_004319985.1 Emydocephalus ijimae | reverse complement strand
CTCTGCCAGTGAAAACGGAGGGCTGCTCGGTTTTCACTGGCAGAGGGTTGCTGAAAGCCAATGGCAGCTGAAAACAGAGCTTGGGAGCCTGTTTTCACAAGCAGAAGCACCGCGGGCCAGTCCGTTGCTGTTTCCAGGGTGGCTCCACAGGCCAGATCTAAGCACCCCATGGGTTGGATCCAGCCCCCAGACGTTGAGTTTGACACCCTTGTATAAGGATTCCTACCTTGAGCAGGGGTTGGAGAAGAAGACCTCCAAGGTTCCTCCCAGCCTTATGATCCTGTGGTTCTCTGGTGGGAGAGTGGATTGGTCTCCTTTTTTTCTTCCCTTCTGATGAAGGGAAGGGAGAAATGAAACCTGTGCTTGAAGTCAAAGCAATTTGTGCTTGAGAAGAAGGCACAGCATTGGCTTTGTCTCCATGCATATTTTCTGGCACTCTTGGGTTCCCATGGAAATCTAACTCCATTGGAACAGGAAAGCTTATTTTATACCACGTCTATACATTTGCAAACAAAAGTGTGTATATAAATAAGCCACCACACCCTAACAGCCTCGATGTGCAGATGTCCCTTTCTGGCTTCCTGAAGTGTTCAGAAGTGCTTTGTCTCCTTTGTAAGAGCATGGTCTCAGTGCCTTACCCTACTTACAAATTCCACATGCTCATTTATTTCCTTAACTCAAACCAACAGTTAAGAATAATTCAGGCTAAAGAGAGATGATTTTGGGGGGAAATTAAGGGAGAGTTCCTCCGCTCATCCTTGCCCCATCCATCTCCCACCCAGCCAAAAGCACAGACTGAAGAACCATAGGGAACTCATCCCGTTTCCCAAGGGTCAGTTAATTACCTTGGCCAGGTGGCTGGCGGAGGATGGGTTTCTGGTGTATTGCTGCCACTAATGACCAAGGCTCCAAGAAATCTGGTCCCTATTAGCCAACCTCAGTTGACTAGCAAAGCCAAATTCCTGACTTCCTTCTTGTAATTTATATTAGGACTTTAGAAAGGAATCAGTACAAGATGTATGTGTGAAAGTACATGTATGTCTGAAAGTCAGAACAATTAATTAGTGGAACAGCTTGCCTCCAGAAGGTACTGCAACACTGGAAGTTTTTAAGAAGAGACTGGACAACCATTTATCTGGTATGGTAGAGGGCTTCCTGCCCGATCAGAGGGTTGGACTAGAAGATCTCCAAGGTCTCTTCCAACTCTGCTATTTGGTTATATTTGAAAGGGAAGAGAGAGGGAATACTGTTTGGGCATCTCATGTCACTCACAACCTGGAAAACTGGGTTTAGAATAGAATAGAATTCTTTATTGACCAAGTGTGGTTGGACACACAAGGAATTTGTCTTGGTGCAAATACTCTCAGTATACATCAAAGAAAAGATACATTCGTCAAGAATCATAAGGTGCAACACTTAATAATAGTCAAAGGGTACAATAAGCAATCAAATCATATTAGGAAACAGTCAATATAAATCGTAAGGATACAAGTGACAAAGTTACAGTCCTACAGTCACAAGTGTGAGGGGATGGGTGATAAGGAGCGATGACAAGATTAACAGTAATAGTAGTGCAGATTTTGTAATAGTTGAACAGTGTTGAGGGAATTATTTGTTTAGCAGAGCTTTCAGGAAAAAACTGTCCTTGTGTGTAGTTGTTCAGTCCTCTATAGTGTCGTTTTGAGGAAAGAAGTTGAAATAGTTTATGTCTGGGATGTGAGGGGTTTTCACAGCCCTCTTTTTGACTCATGTAGTATACAGGTCCTTGACTGAAGGCAGGTTGGTAGTAATTGTTTTTTCTGCAGTCCTAATTATCCTCTGAAGTCTGTGTCTGTCCTGTTGGATTGCAGAACCAAACCAGACAGTTATAGAGGTGCAGATGACAGATTCAATAATTCCTCTGTAGAACTGTATCAGCAGCTACTTGGGCAGTTTGAGCTTCCTGAGTTGGTGCAGAAAGAACATTCTTTGTTGTGCTTTTTTGATGATGTTTTTGATGTTTAGGTGTCCATTTTAGGTCATGTGATATAATAGAACCTAGAAATTTGAAGGACTCTTGATATTGTGTTGTCTAGTATTGTAAGAGATGTTAGTATGGGAGGGTTTCTTCTGAAGTCTACCACCATTTCTACAGTTTTGAGTGTGTTCAGTTCCAGATTGTTCCGGTTACACTACGAGGCAAGTTGTATAACTTCCTGTCTGCATGCGGATTCATCGTTGTCTCGAATGAGACCAATCACTGTTGTGTCATTTGGCAGTTGTTTACAAAAACAACCATAGAGACCATTCCCATTTTGCCACGTATGTCTTAGGGAGGAAGGAGAAATTCACTGTATTTGTATTCATATTAATTTCTCATTTTGAAAACTGATACAAGCACTGCAGTTCTTGTTGAGAGACAGTTTGCAGTTACAACGCTGATGAAAAAGTAATTTTGCAACCAGTCCTTGAATTTGGGCCTGTAAAGGAAAGGAAACTGTAGTAAGACCAGCAGCAGGATCTCTCTTAAGCAACCACATTGTTCAGTGACCGAGTTGTTGGTCCCAAAAGGAGAAGTGCCTATATATGACCCAAGCCTTAATAATCATTCAAAATCTAGATTTTTCCCAATTTTGCGAAGTTTTGAAAAAGTATTTTAGGAAACAATCTGTTCAATGATACAGTGCATTAGGAAAATTGCCAAAAAAGGGGGTTCATATGTTTGGAGAAAGGCATTTGTTAAGTGAGTCACACCCAATTTTATGATTTTTTTTGTTATGGTTGTTAAGTGAATCACTAAAGATGTTAAGTAAATCACATTATCATTAAGTGAATCCAGCTTCCCCCATTGACTTTGTTTGTCAGAAATCAGTTGAGAAAAATGCAAATGTTGATCATATGACCCAGGGATGCAGCAAGCATCACAAATACATGCCAGTTGCCAAGCACCTGAATTTTGATCACGTGTCTATGCTACAATGGGCATAAGTGTGAGGACTAGTCAGAAGTCATATTTTTCAGTGCAGTTGTAACTTCAAACAGTCTCAAAATGAATGGCTCTTGTCAACCTGCTGCAGCTGGCATAAAAGCCAACACACTTCTAGGCTGCATTAACAGAGGGATAGAATCAAGATCACGTGAAGTGTTAATACCACCTTATAATGGGGATACACTTGAAATACTGCATCCAGTTTTGGTCACCACAATGTAAAAAAAGATGTTGAGACTCTAGAACAGGGGTTCCCAACCTGGGGTGCTCGCACACCTTGGGGGTGCGAGACGATATTCCAGGGGGTGCGAGAAAAGTCCAGGTAAATGATAGGATATTGGCTATATGTTGGCATTTTTATTTATTATTTATTTCAGGGGGTGCGAGGTTCGAGTGAAATTTCTTTAGGGGTGTGGGGTGAAAAAAAGGTTGGGAACCACTGTTCTAGAAAGAATGTAGAGAAGAGCAACCAAGATGATTAGAGGACTGAAAGGCTAAAACATAAAGAATGGTTGCAGGAACTGGGTATGTCCAGTCTGATGAAAAAAAGGACGAGGGGGTAACATGATAGCAGTCTTCCAATATCTCAGGGGCTGCCACAAAGAAGAGGGAGTCAAGCTATTCTCCAAAGCACCTGAGGGCAGGACAAGAAGCAATGGGTGGAAATTAATCAAGGAGAGAAGCAAATTAGAACTAAGGAGAAATTTCCTAACAACAATTAATCAGTGGAATAACTTGCCTCCAAAAGTTGTAAATGCTCCAACCCTGGAAGTTTTTAAGAAGAGATTAGATAGGCATTTGCCTGAAGTGGTGCTGGGTTTCCTGCCTAAGCAGGGGGTTGGACTAGAAGACCTCCAAGGTCCCTTCCAACTCTGTTATTCTATTCTATTCTAAACCTGACGTAGCCTGGCTGAGACCATCTTTGAGGCTTCATGGTTGCCCCCAAGCATAGGAGGAAGGGAGGAATTTTAAATAGCTCAGCTTGTCCATCAAAATAAAAAGTTTACCTGTGGGAACCAAGGTCATTCCAAAAGGTGGCTGAGAAGAGGAGGAGTGGAGTAACTAGGCAACCTGCCAGCACCACTAATGGACAATGTGACCGGTAACCTGGGGGGAAAGGGGGAACTTTTACATTATAATTCGGTGAAAAATGCAGGAATCTTCAAAGTCAGTTTTCACCAATTGTGCCAATAAATTGTTCTTTGAGGAATCTACGTGCCTCGGAGTTCTGCCTTCAATGAGTGTATTAATTGGAACACTGTCAGCTGTCGACTATCTGTGTTTGGTATGGATGACCTCTCTAGGCTCATGAAATCTCTTTGACCAAGGTGGCCTTGAGTCTACAGAAATGTGTGTGGATGCTTAGATAGAAATAGAATCGCTCTCAAATCACTGTCATCTGTCTCTATCCTTAGACAGGTCCTAATATCCTGAAACTAAGATTAGAAAGAGACCAGCTGCGTGAAACAATACAAACATCTTTGAGAATCAAGGAGGGAATGTTTAATTTGGCATAGTGATCTTCCAGTACGTGCCTGTATGTGCACTTTAATGTTTTCAGTATTTGCTAACAGGGAAAAATAAATCCCTTCTTCCATTTGAAGAAGAGAAAAACATCCTCAAGATAGAGATAGATGCAGATGTTTGTTTGTTGGGTTGACTTCCTTGAAATAATAACATGCTGTGTCAGGCTTCATTCCAATCTTTTGCAAAATAAACTACCCAAGGATTTTCAAAAGGAAAAGCTGAGACTCTGAGGCTGAAAATAATCTTTGCAAAAATGTTTTGTCTTTTCTCTCTTGCCCTCTCTCTGTTTGTGTGTCCTGCCTTTTCTGAAACCCAGCAACAGATAATAATCGTGTGTACTAAAAGACATCCTTAGTTGGGGCCAAAAAGGGGATGGAAAACCAACCTCGCTGTCTCCATAGAGCTGAGAGAAATGGCAAGGATTTTGTCTGTGAAGCAGCTGTTGAAGCCTTATAGATGAATCTAATTAACTTTATTTTTGCTACATGCACCCTGTTTCTGTGATTCTGTGATTCCCATAGAACAGTTAGAGATCTCAGATCACCCTTAGATAAGTGAAGGCAAAGTTCTTTTTTCCTCACAATAACATTAACTTTCTGCCTCCAATTTTAGCCAGGATAGCGGTAGCAATAGCACGTAGATTTATATACCACTTTATAGTGCTTTCTAGCCCTCTCTAAGTGGTTTACAGAGTCAGCATTTTTCCCCCAACAATTTGAGTCTTCATTTTACCAACGTTGGAAGCATGGAAGGCTGAGTCAACCTTGACCCAGATGAGACTCGAACTGCCAAACTGTTGGCAGCTGGTATTATCCATTCAGTCATCTCCTGACTCTTGGCGGATTCTCTGGGCCAGGTCTCTCCACATCTTCCAATCTTGCATTGCTTCTTTGAATTTTTCTATGCTCTGGCTGGTGTTAGCATTGATGGTGTCCAGCTATTGTGTTCTTTGGCAGTCAGATTTCCTTTACAATCTTAGCCAAGTGAACAGTATTACTGATGGCACTACCTTGTTGGAACAAGCAATGAATTACTGATTTAATTTGCTAATTTGAAGAAGAAAACAGCCAAAGATCAAGAGATATTGCCCGCTTTATACTGCATTAATGAGACCACAATGCATCCAGTTCTGGTCACCACGATACAAAAAGGTTGTTGAGGCTTTAGAAAATGTGCAAAGAAGAGCAATAAAGATAATAACAGATCTGGAGGATAAAGCATAATATGAACAGTTGAGAGAAGTACTGTAGGTATGTTTGGTCTAATGAAAAACAATAGTGGTGATACCCAAAGGTGTTTTTTTCATGAGACAACTGGACTGTCTTGTGTTTTTTTTTTTTCTTTTGAAGGTGTTTCGCTTGTCATGCAAGAAGTTCCTTCAGCTCTCACAGGGTAGCGGGGAATGGAAGCGCTGAAGAAGCTTCTTGGATGCGAAGCAAAATGTCTTCAAAAGGAAAAAAACCAAGGAAGTCCAGTTGCCTCCTGAAAAGAGCACCTTTGAGACAATCGTGACCTGAGAATCTCTACAGACTAATAGGGGTGTTATGATAGCAGTCTTCCAGTACTTCAGGAGCTGTCACAGAGAAGAGAGGGTCCATCTATTCTCTGAAGCACTGAGATCAGGACAAGAAGTAATAGGTAGAAGATCATTAAAGAAAGATCCAAGCTAGAACTAAGGAGAAATTTCCTGACAGTGGAAACAATTAATCAGTGGAATGATTTACATCTGGAAGTTGTGGTGCCCCATCACTGGAAGTTTTCAAGAAAAGATTGGACAACTGTTTATCCAGAATGGTATAAGGTGTCCTGCTTGAACAGGGGGATGGACTAGAAGATCTCCAAGGTCTCTTCCAGCTTTTTATTCTATGTTATTCCAAACTTTTTTCTGCCTTTTCAGTATATAACCAATATCACAATCCTTATCTAGTGTATTGGTACTTATAGAGTAATACCAATAAACAGTTGTTTATTCTGAAAGAGAACATGGATGCAGTAGACATATCAGACCTCTGCCGGAAAATGAAAGATTGGTGGGATATAAATATCTCAGATTATAAAAACTATAAAGGGCATCAAGTTGCATGGATGAAGCATGCATGTCTTTGTATACCAGGGTTGGAGTCCAGTAAAAAAAGTACAATATGGAGTCCAGAAAAACTGCCATTGAAACAACATGGAGCATTGAAGGATCACCAGAGATCTGTATTGCTACCACGCTTATTCATTGGACCAAAAATGTGAGTAGTAAAATGACACATTTCCCTGTAATTCCTAATTGTTCAAAATGTGAATCTCAAAGAGATGGCATATATCTCTGATAAGGATACTTCAAATTAATGAATGCTCCATAATAAGGTGGCAAAATCTGCTTAGCATTTACAAGTAGTAAGTGAGACGCGCTGGGAGTAAGGTCTGAAGGGATCTTAACAGGATAAACTCTCCAGGAGAGAAAAAAACCCGACAGTTGTAACAGGAGAGCTGAGTCTGTACAGTGGAAGATGGTCTCTATCACCTTCCTCCAGAAACTCTTTGGGTCTCCATCTTCTGGCCCAGCTTTCCTGTCTTCCTGTAACTAGTTGGTGCAGGTAGTCCTCAAGTTAAGACTATAATAGAGCTTGCCTAATACTGTTGTAAGTCATGATGGTCATAATGCAAGTCATGACCAACCCAGTTTTACAACCTTTTTGAAGTGGACATTAAGTGAACCACCACAATCATTAAGTGAATCACTGGCTTGTTATGGGATCAGTTTTGCCCCCAAACAGAAGTAATTTCCAGTTTTCGACAAAACTATTGTAAAACTGGAGGCTAAAACTTATGAAGAATGGTTACAGGAACTGGGCATGGCTAGTCTAGAGAAAAGAAGGACCAGGGGAGACATGATAGAAGTCTTCCAATATTTGAGAGGCTGCCACAGAGAGGAAGGGGTCAAATTATTTTCTAAAGCACCTGAAGGCCAGACAAGGAATAATGGATGGAAACTGAACAAGGAGATTCAACTTGGAAATAAAGAGAAATTTTCTGAGAACACTCAACCAATGGAACAGCTTGCTTCAAAAGTTGTGGGAGCTTCATCATTGAAAGCTTTAAAAAAAAAAAAAGATTGGACTGCCATTTGTCAGAAATGGTGTAGGGTCTCCTGCTTGGGCGGGGTGGGGAGTTGGACTATATGACCTACAATTTCCCTTCCAACTCTGTTAAAACACAGTCACATGACCTTAGGGTGCTGCAAACAGCCACAAATGTGGCCCCATTGCCAAACATCCAAAGTGTGGTCATTTGAACATGGGCTGGGGGTGGGGGGGCAACTGTCAGAACTTCAGATTTCGGTCATACATAGCTTCAGAGTAGGCCTGTGAGAACTTTGAATGCTAATGACCAATTCTTGAAGTTCTGCCCATGGCAGCATCCCTGCAGTCACATGATCATGATCCAGGCACAGAGGAGCTTGGCTCATGATTATGACATCACAGGGAGCCATGGTCATGTGATTGCTTTCCCCAAGTCACTTGTCAGCTTTCCAGTGCTCATACTTTGCTGCACCATCCGTTCCACAGCTTTCCTGTGCTTGTGCGACGCCACAGCATCATCTCTCCTGGCCTCCCCCAACTCACATGCAGCCCGTCTCAGGCTTCCTCCATCCACCATTCCCCCCACCTATTCTGCAGTACCTCCTCCACCCTGTTGGTGCCTTTTCCTGCTCAACAACCTGTGCATCTTGGTTTTATGCTGGCAACCAGGACTGTTTAGGTTATTGTCACCAAGTGACACATGTGACTTGATATTGCTGGAAGAAATATCCATCTGGTTCAGTTCCAAGCCAAGAGAAAGACACTGGAGACAAAATGGAGGCTGGAGGCTGATTGGAAAGAGGTCCATTTATTGATGAAGCACAAGTACATGTGTGTTTCTGGGCAGCTGACCACATGGAGTTGAGAGTGAGGGGTTTTTATACCTTCTTTGGGCTTTGCACTTGAACTTCCTGTTCCTGTGCGAGAACATATATTCTATTGGCTGCTGTCAAACTCCCATGGAGCCATGTGGGGATATCTTTGTCTGAGTTGCCAGGTTTTGGTTGAAGCTTGCTGAGTGATGCAATGTCCTTAGAAGATTGTGCAATGCAGTGAGCTCTGTGTCTTCTGCTAAATGGTCCTATTATGTCTTAAAGTACTGTATCTTAATCCCATCACCCTGGAGCTGAAGGTTTTTTGTCTTGTAGATAAGCTGGCCCAGTCCTGCTGGGGCTATTAAGAAAGGTGGGGACTGCTTTCCAAGAACATGTTTCTCCTTCAGAGAAACATAATATATAAAATTAGTAAGCATAATATATAATAGTCTGCCTTTTTCATATTTCTCAAAATATTTTATTATTCTAGGAAAGCGGTGGGTGCTAATTTTCTACAGTGCTATGCAATGACATCACTTAGCAACAGGAATCCTGGTCCCTTTTCCCTTTGTAACCCAAGGTCTGCCTATAAAAAGATTCCCAAAAGGGGAAAAAAGGAATCTGCAAAGTCATGGGTAGATCATAAGGTGATAGTGATCTGCTTCTAGGTTTAAAATGACTGTTCAGTGAGGTTTGAATATTCATTCAAATATTCATAATTATCGACTTTATATAGAAAATATAAAAGACCCCTAGTTTACCAGAAACAATACAATTTACACATCAAGGTAAAACAGAGGCCTAACAGCAGACTCCTGACAAAAATATTGATCTATACCTTAGTAATAGAGAGTCACTGCAACAAACAATTCCTGTTTGCTTTTCCAGGGTTTTCCAGATTCTTATAGTTACCTCAGATACTTAAGAGAGAAATACTCCCTCTCATTTTTTTCCCAGGCTGCATACCCGCATTCTGGTTTGGATTTAGATAAAATACATTTTCTGCGGCAGAAAGAGGTGGGGGGATCTTTTGAGTAATCTTCCTTGAAGGCTGTTCTCAGCCAGCAACTTGGTGTCTGGACTGAAATGGATGAGAGGCAGATGGCCAAGAAATGGAATAGCAACCTGTCAATTCACTATGCCAGTCTCTGGGAAAAAAGGCAAGAGGCGATCAGTGGGGAAAAAAGGCAAATAGCAATGAATGTGTTAGTACAAGTTAGCAAAATCTCAGCCATTTATTAGTGTATCCCAGGGGTCTGCAACCTCAAACACTCAGAGCCATTTGGACCCATTTTCCACAGAAAAGAAAACACCGAGAGGTTCAAAACCTCGCTGGGCGTGGCCAGTTCAACATCACTCCCACCCAGTCACATGACCCCCTGCCACACCTACCCAGGTTTTATGTCCCACATTGTTTCTTGTGGGATATGGGTGTCTCTCCCTCCCTCCCTCTCATTTCTGTTTTTTGTGTTTTACCTTCTCAGGCCAGGCAAGGAGTGACTGGGAGGGGAGGTTGAGGGGAGGGACCAGCCAGTGGCGGGATCACCCAACAGGAAGCCATAGCAGAGGGGCCAAAGAGCTGCATGCGGCTCCAGAGCCGCGGGTTGCTGACACCCAATATATGCAATCCCACTTCAGTTACGTTGAGGGGTGGGATGCTACCAGTTCGGCTTGTTTCTATAGAACCTGTAGCTGTGAAGAGCAGCAGACACCAAACCGGTTCAATGTCTGCTGCTCTGTTTGGCCCACCCACCCACCTGGGCTCTTGGCTGTCCTTTATTTCCTTTTTCAACCTCAGCTGCGTTGTGCGGCACAGCTGAGGTTGAAAAAGTAGGAAAGAAGAGGAGTTTGAAACACTGCACCCCTGCACGCAGCACTTGTCAGCTGTCGGGCAACACAGCTGAGGTTTTTTTTTGGAAATGGTCTACACATAGGCGCAAAATGCATTCTCACCAGGGGTGGGATTCTACCTGTCAGAGAACCGGAAAATCATGCCACTGGCTGGCCCCGCCCTACCCACTTACTCCTTACCTAGCATACACACTATCAAACTTGCCTGCTAAGTTGCTATTTTTCCTCCCCCCTGCTCCGACCATCAACTGTTCTGCTGTGCTGAGAGATTTAGATTAGCTAGAAAGCAGGAAACCCTTGAATTTCTTGCTTTCTAGCTAATCTAAAAGCAGAGCTGAACCTCCCTCAGGATTGAAGGTTCTATTATTCAGTTTCAGACTCAGATAGACAATAGCAGAAACACAGATCTCTAAGTGAATCTGTGATTCTGTGAGCAACTCAATCTGCCTGCCTGCTTTGGGGTAAAAGTTTGCTCTTATTTAATAAAAAATTCAATATTTACATAAATATTTATAATATTTACATACAAGCCATATCCAGCCAATCCTATGATCACCAAGCCATGCCCAGTCAGCAAGCCACACCCAGCCACATGACCACCAAGCCAGACCCACCAATTAGGGGGTGGGGCCAGTCAAAGGTGGTATTTGCCGGTTCTCCAAACTATTCAAAATTTCCACTACTGGTTCTCCAGAACTGGTCAGAACCTGATGAATACCACCTCTGGCTCAATTGTGGTTGTAAGTTGAGGACTAGCTGTATAGACATTTCATTGTCTTATGTTCATGTATCAGCTTTTTACATGACATCTGATGAGTCCCAAGCAGGATGAAACCACTCATGTGCTATCTTCCAGTGTTCAATATAATTAGCATAAAATAATAAATTAGCCTTCCCCATATATTTCTGATTGTGTTATACAAATTTACTCATTCTCCTCGTTTAGCAACTGCCTCCTTGAGCAACCCATTCACATTGACGGTGGGGGGTGAGAAAATAACTTGTTGACCAATCTTTGTGTTGTCAAGTCTATAAAGAAAGCTGAAATAAGACCTTAAACAACATTGTGGTTTCACTTAGCAAAACAATGGAGTTGCCGGTCCCAATCATGGTCACCAAACAAGGACTGCAACTACCTGTAGTTATCAATGAGGGCACTGTAGTTTGTCATTGACAGAGCTTTATTGTGTTCCATTGACCAAACCAACCACGATAAACTCCATTATTCAGTAAGGAGAATTCACCTGGAAATGCCGCTTCTACTGTTATCTGTCACATCAATCCCACAGTTCTAAACACCAGACATATGAAAACAGAACATTTTCTGTCAACAGAAAATTGCAGTTCATGCCATGGCTGCAATAAATGCAGGTAGTCCTGAACTTACAACAAATCTCTCACTTAGTAACATACATTCTGGGCTCGATTGTGGTCATACATTGATGTACTACCTGTACATCACACTGGCAGCATTGAATGCAGGGACAACTGCAACAGGGATCATTACAGATTGCAGTAACATCACAGTCAAGGCACCATTCCTCTTTACACACAATTCATCATCTCAGTTTAACAACCCCATAATCCCTTGAGGCGTGGAGTCTGGGCAACTGAATGGAGCTAGCCAGATGCCCTTCTTGTTGCCAATGTGGAGTTTTGTTCAGCAGATATATTCTCATTGTGCCCAGAGAGAGAAATGTCTGCCTCTACTGAGGATCGAACTCACAGACTCCTGATTATAACACAATGACTTCACCTCTAGGCCACTCCTCCTCTTTACACGCAATTGCACATGCAAAACAAAAAAGGGGGAAGGCCTTCAAGCACACAGTTGCCGCCACCATTCCACCAACCACATGCCCATGCTGCATTGTGGTTTCAGAAATCACATATTAAGGATACATTTATCTGTTTACTATAAAAAAGGCTACAGTCAGGGGTGGGATTCTACCAGTTTGCACCTATTTGCTAGTACCAGTTGTTAACTTTCTAAGCAGTTCGGAGAACCGGTTGTTGCAAATAATTATTGGCCTAATCCTGTAAGAAAGGCAGGAAGGAAACATTCTGGTGTTGCTTACAGAAACTGCCTCTCTGTTAACCCTTATTACATTCTTGGCAGGCCTAGACTTCCTGTCTCAGGAACTTCTCTGGAGTATTTTTCCCCTCCTTTGCTGGTACTTTGCTTGTGTGGAGTGACCATTCAAAGTTACAATGGCACTGAAAAAAGTGACTTATGACCATTTTTCACACATACGACTGTTGCAGTATTCCCACAGTCATGAGAGGCCAGGTAAGGAGATGTGTGCCTCGATGTGAGTGATATTGAATTGGCCACACCCAGCCAATAACATGACCACCAAGACATGTCCACCCATTCACATGACCACCAAGCCACGCCCACCACTTAAGCCATGCCCACAGAACCAGTTGTTAAAAAATTTGAATCCCACCCCTGGCTACAGTACATGGAAAAACAAAACATCTGGGCTGGGTTCCATGTACTGTGAAACAGGATTGTGTGATGATTACGCCTGGTAGTTTTTTTACTTGCCAATATGAGGGTTGTGGAAACCTAGGGTGGGGAAATATAAATAACACAGTTCATCAAACCTAAGAAGCAATATCTATTCTCATAGACTTATAGCCTCCTTTAGAAAGTACAAATAGCCCATGAAGCATTTCAGTAAAAGAGAGATTTGAAAACAATATTTAGGGGCACCAAAAATGTCATTTTAATTGGAAGCATACCGTAATTCTCAAGAATTAGGGTTTATTTATTGCCAGATCAAAACAAAGACTGATTCTACCATACAACAATGTGATTTTTTTTTAAAAAAAAACATATTTTTATCCTGGTATTACTACTGCTACATCTGACACATCTGTGCAGCACATACTATCCATACCCTCATATGTTTTCCTGATGTTTTTCTTTTCTTCATCGTGTCATTTTTCTCCCTTGGGCCTTATTTATTACTTTTTTTTCACTGATTAAAGTTTGCATAAACTACCAAATTCCTTGAATTCAATTGCTGGAGCCATCTTAGCGGTGACTGGAGAGAGTGACTTAAAAAGTTGTAGAGTCTATTTTATTTTATTTTTTATCTCTCCACCTTCTGCTTTGACCTCGAGGCTGTGTGTTTTGGGGGGGGGGACTCTAGGCAGATCTGTGGCCCAAGGGGGATCTTCTCCTGTACAAGCCAGCAGAACATGAAAAGGTCCTTAAGCGGCCTTTGGGTCTTTGCTGTCAAGAAGCACGAATGTGCCTCAGAGTTATGGTGCTCTGAGTGATAACATTATTTTAAAAGGCATGTGTGAAATATTTGAAACTGAAAGCCCAAATCCTTCAACGTTTACAGATGGGTTGTGATTACTGACCCCTGAAAGGAAAATCATAGGGGTGAAGCTTCACTTCTTTGGTTTGGTAAATGTGTAGGCTGAATCCATCAAAAGCTAAATAATTCCAGCACTCAAGGCCAAATTTCTGAAATGCATCGATATTAAAGAGTCAGCATTATATTTTGGAAACAATGCAAAGGCACCAAAGGGATTTGTTTTTAAACTGTTCTTGAGGAAAGACATTTTATTTTTAAATGTTTGGGTAGCCTATTTTGGCAAAAAGCATAGCTTTCAAATGATGTTTAAAACATCTAGCTTACAATTGTGTAGCTTACAATTCTTACAAAAGCTTACAATAGCTTACAATTCTTACAAAAACATCTAGCTTACAAATGATGTTTAAAACATTTCTAGTGTTTCACACTAGAAATCAAATAACATGGCATTTCAGAACACATTTGTGGGTTTGGAAAAGAATGGCAATGTACATTTGGGAAAAGCTAGAAAAATGCAGTCCAATGCCCTGACCAAATCATGTGGGGGTGCAGATAACTAACAATCTGAACTGGTCTCTCCTCATCCTTCATGAAGCATGCAACCAGTGCCTGCCTTCCCTGCATTGGATGAGGAGAGAACATCTTTCTTCTTCTATCCTGGCTACTTTTTACAGAGGCACAATTGAGAGCTTTTTGACAAACTGCATCACTATTTGGTTTGGTAGCAGCAGTGCCTCAGATAGAAAGTCCCTACAGAGAGTGGTAAGGACAGCTGAGAATATCATAGAAAGCTTACTTCCTGTCATTCAGGCTACTGTTTATAAGCACTATGTGTTCAAAGCATTGTTAGAGACCCCACAAACCCACTTCATGGTCTGTTTCTGTTGCTCCCCGCTGGGAGGAGGTTTTGAAGTATTTCTAGAAGGACTTCCAGATTCTGTAACCGGTTCCCTATGCCATCCGTCTGGTAAAGTTGCAAGACTCATTTCTTTTGACCTATACATCCGAACTAGACTGTATTATTTTTTTCTGTGTCATATAATATATATGGGTATATGCATCATTTCGTATTTATTTATTTATTTATTTTGTCATGTTTGCATAGTGTATATTCAAGGTGGAGTCTTTTTGAGAGCTTTTATGTGACAAAATACCTCTGCTCTACAAGTTACATTGGTTGCCAGTTTGCTTCCAAGTCCATGTCAAGGTCCTGGTTGTCACCTTTAAAGTCCCACATGGCATGGGCCCTGCTTATCTGAGGGTTCATATCTCCCTATCTGCATCTACCCATCCTATCAGGTCCAGCAGGAAGGCATGTTATGCAGAGCAACAAAAGAAGACCCAGCCAATCAGCTGGGACTCGGGAGGCAGAGAATAGATGGGGGCAGGGCCAGTCAGAAGTGGAATTTGCCGGTTCTCTGAATTACCCAAAATTTCCACTATCGGTTCTCCAGAACTGGTCAGAACCTGCTGAATACCACCCTGTTGGACAAGGACCTTTGTTTTGTAGGCCCCAGGAGGAGACCTTTTTCTACGGCACCCTGCCCTTTGGAACTGTTGGAAGAAATATCCTTCTGGGTTCAGTTCCGAGTGGGGAAGAAGGACACTAGAAACATGGAGGCTGTTTGGAAAGATGGTTTAATGATGGACAAGGTCACATGCCTTAGAGTTCTTGGGCAAAGAAAGAGGGGAGAGATGCTGAGAGTCCCTGGGTTTTATACCCTCTCTGCTTTGAATTTTCTGGGGCACAGGAAGAGTATCCTGATTGGTTGCTGTCAAAGGTCATAGCTAGCATTGTAGGTTGTCTGTGTGCTGAATTTGGTTGAAACCTGGTGGGTGGTGCAATGAAGGGCAATTCAATGACTCTGCCTGAAGGAGGTAGATTTTTGTTATGTAGAATAGACTGGCCCAGGCCTAATGGCCCATTAACAGGGTGGGAAGCTGAGTTTCTGCCTCTCTGAGTTTCTACTTCTCTTTTAGGGGAAATTTTCTGCCTTTTTAGTATATTGTAAAATATTTCATTTTTCTAGAAGAGGGGTGGGTTTGAACTTCCAACAGAACATAATTCTCCCGATCTACATTGGTCCCATCTGGTCTTCACAAAGGCTCTCAAAACTTGATTTTTGCCATTAGGCCTAGAGATCCCATGGAAGTGTGGAGAACCTCAAACAGCTGCACTGTGGGTATGAATTTAGAATGCACTCTCTCCTGTTTCTCTGTTACATAGTTTTTAATTGGACTTTATTCATGGTTGTATTTGAATTATGTTGATTGTGTAGCTTTGTGTCCTAATTGTTTATTCTGCCCAGAGGCACCTGCATGAGATGGGCAGCTATATAAAATCAATAAATGAAAGTAAAATGAAAATAATGCAGTATGTACACATGTTATGAAAACATTCCATCCTGAAAAAGGCCAAGCAATTAATATGCCTAATTAATATTCTTCCCTATTTTTACATAAGTCATAAAATGCTGCCGTCTGATCAGAGGTAGCCAGGAGAAACTCACAAGTGCTTTTAAGCCTTGTGTGTGCACAGCAAACACATGTGCTTCCATAGGAGTGTATGTTTTTAAAATACTGCAGCTGTTCAGGTTGCTATGGTAATGTCAGATTTGATTAACCATTTCAGTTCCTGCAAAGGTGCTTCCTTGGGGTATGCTTCTGTACCCAGAAATGTGTCACATTTCTCACACCGATGAGAAAATGAAGGTCAGAAGAGGTCCTTTCTGAAGGATTTCTGCTCTCTCAACAATGCATTTATTAGCAGTAAAAATGTTCTGATCCCAGTCACTGAAAGGTTTCTTTTAGGAACTGGGGGAGGAAAACATCCCAAAAGCTGCAGCCTTCACCGTTTATTGTATTTATGAAGTGTATTGCCTTGGAGGTTAGGAAAATATGCTAATATCACACTCCTGCCTAAGTCAGCAATATATATATATATATATAAATGCAGAAAGCACATTCCGTTTTATGTCAGCACCAAGAGATGGCATGTTCTTTATCAGGGGAAAGGCTGATTGGCCATTGTCAGAATGTGTATTTGTACCCATTGTCCATCATTGTCTCAGTGGGATTTAGTAGCCAAAATGTGAGATCCTTGATTCTCTCTGAGCTTGGTTCTTTTCTTGCAGACTTTTCATTACCTGAGGAGGTAACATCACCAGTACTAGGAGGGTGTGGGGTTTGCTCTCTGTTTATGTTCCAGTGACTTGCCCTGTTAGTGTGGTTGGGAGTGTTCTTAATGACCAGAATGTCCTTGCTCCTGAGAGATCAGGCCCTCGGAAGTTTTGTTCTTCCGTTGTATTTATTGAGTTAATTCCCCTTTAGAAGAATGAGTGCACACAGGGAGACGTAGTGAGAGTGGTGAAGAATAACATACAACCAGCACACAGATACACTGTATAGTAAAATGTAGGTTTTTACTTCCAGTAAATGGTTAAGGAAAATCCAACAAACAGTCCAAGTCATATACGGTTATAGCAGTCAGTTTTCAGTCCAGGGATAATCCAAATAACAAAGTCCAGTATCATAAACAGTTCAGTGATCAGACTCACATCAAATCCAAGAAAAACAACAATCAGCAACAGTCAATAGGGAAAATGCAGGAATCAAAAACAGTGAACATCAGAACATCGACCAACTAGCAACTAGCAACACTCTCTGGGAAACCAAGTTTCTGGCTCCATCTTATGGCTGTTTGAGGAACCACACCCAATTACAATTTTAGTATTCCCTTAAAGAGACAGTATTAAAATGTCTATCCTGGTTTATATATTTCCAACCCAACTGTTAGGTAACTTACATTCCTAACAGTATTTCATGATGACATTTTGCATTTGGTTCTATGTTGACTTTTGAAGGACACTGGCTTGGGGAAAGCTACCAGATCACTTCACCAGATATAAGTATGAAATATTACAAATAGCATTTCTAATTGCATATGAAGAGCTCACATAAGGAATAGGGATGAAGGGTTTCGAAAGTTCTAAGCAGTAAGTCTTTTGTAGATTCTCAGTCTTCCAGGTCATGGTTGTCCCAAAGGTGCTTTTTTTCAAGAGGTAACTGGACTTTCTGGGTGTTTTTTTTAAAGACATTTTGCTTCTCATCCAAGAAGCTTCTTCAGCTCTGTCCAGTTGCCTCTTGAAAAAGTACCTTTGGGACAGCCATGACCTGGATGACTGAGAATCTCCTTAGACATTTAGCGATACAGAGCTGAAGAAGCTTCTTGGATGAGAAGCAAAACATCTTCAAAGAAAGATCAGAAAGCCCAGTTGCCTCTTGAAAAAAGCACCTCTGGGACTTCTAAGCAGAAAAAGGACACAACCAAGATGAAGACAAAGCCACCCATCCCATCCTTTAGATTACTGTTTATCAAAGTTGGCAAGTTTAAGAAGTGTGGGCATCTGTTCCCAGAATCCCTGGCTGAGGAATTTTGGAAGCAAAACTCCACACCTCTTAAAATTACCAAGGTTGACAAACTCTTTTTTCAAGGTTGACAAACTCTTTTTTCAATGGAAAAAAAATGTTAGGCAGAAGTTTATTATTGTAACCATTCCTACTGTAAAAATAACAAGTATGGAAAGATATTAAATGGTAGCAAATGATATTCAGCCTCAACCAAGAGGGATTACAACAAGAGGTTCAAAGAAAGTCTTCCTGTCTGAAAATCCATGTCCTTCCATTATTCTTCAGTTTAAAAAAAAAACCCACAGAAGTTGCATAATGGATTATTAGCTGGTGCCCTGTTTATTTTGGTGCACAGCAAAGCTTGTTATTTGAAAGCAGCTGGCATTTGCTATTTAACAGCCCCCTGGCACCCCCTTTATTTTATCTTTTTGAAATCAAGGGATAGAAAGGCAAGCCATTTGACACACACATGGCTAGTCTATTCTTAGACCTGGCATTTGCTTCTTTGTATTATTACTTTTTTTTTTTTTTGCATTGTGCTTGATGCTTGCACTGCTTCTACAGTTGAACATATTTTCACACATTAATCAGTGATGGGATTTATTTAAAAATGCAGAATTGCTTTGACATCTTTTCCACGAAGTCTTTTGCAATATGGTGCTACATGCATATGGAAGGGAGGGGAGAATCCCCATTGTATTGTGTATAGCTCATCAGAATTATTTCTCACTTCTTTCTGCAGATTATTTTCTTCTCCTTCTTCTCCTCCTCCTCCTTCTCCTTCACCAATCACCTCCCAGCCTTACTCCTGAGTTTCCCCTTTTATTTCAGCTGCTCTCGCCTTCTAGCAGCTCTGTGCAGGCTCCCCTGTGCAGGCTCCCCTGGTTCCTCTGCCTCACTGCCAGACTCTGGAGGCTCCAGAGGCAGCACCCCACTCCCAGATGGTCCTGGCCCCATGTCTGCATTGGATGCAGGACTCTTATCCAAGTCCTCTCCAGACTCCCAGACTGATCCCTGTTCTTCCCCACTGTCTGATTCTGCTGCTGTCTGCACAGGCTGTTAGCAAACCACAACTACCAGTGGATTCATGATAGGTGTCGGGCTCTGAGTTCACCCAGAGCCCATCAGCTCTGAATATGCCTCACAGCAAGTCAGCTGGCCATGTCACCATTTATCTCTGCTGCTGCTGGATCTGTATTTCTGCTTGTGTGCTGACCGATGGCTTTGGAATGACTC
The DNA here is from genome assembly GCA_004319985.1 of Emydocephalus ijimae. Classification (NCBI taxonomy): domain Eukaryota; kingdom Metazoa; phylum Chordata; class Lepidosauria; order Squamata; family Elapidae; genus Emydocephalus; species Emydocephalus ijimae. The sequence continues at coordinate 11,798 of BHEV01004885.1, read as the reverse complement.
AGCAGAACTGAGGATGGATTCTGCAACAACTGCGAGGCTGCAGGATGGATTCTGCAACAGCTGCAGGGCTGCGGGAACTGGCTCTTTATTGATGTGGTGCATATTGTTAAAGGGGGGAAGGATCAGGGGTGGGATTCTCCCAGTTTGCACCTATTTGCTAGAACCGGTTGTTAACATTCTAAGCAGTTCGAAGAACCGGTTGTTAGAAGAAATTACTGGCCTAATCCTGTAAGGAAGGCAGGAAGGAAACATTTTGGTGTTGCTTACAGAAACTGCCTCTCTGTCAACCCTTATTACATTCTTGACAGGACTAGACTTCCTGTCTCAGGAACTTCTCTGGAATTTTTTTTTCCTCCTTTGCTGGTACTTTGCTTGTGTGGAGTGACCATTCAAAGTTACAATGGCACTGAAAAAAGTGATTTATGACAATTTTTCACACTTACGACTGTTGCAGCATCCCCACAGTCATGAGAGACCAGGCGAGGAGATGCATTCCTCAATGTGAAGGATCTTGAGTTGGCCACACCCAGGCAATAACATGACCACCAAACCAAGCCCACCAACTAAACCATGACAACAGAACTGGTTGTTAAAAAATTTGAATCCCACCCCTGGGTTGGGGCACATATAGGTGGTAATTAGGACTTAGGTTGAAATATGGTGAAGGTGGCACCAGGTGGGGATCAGTTAGTGAGGGTCGGAATAGGATAGGAATGTGGACATATTATAGGGTTAATAGCATTTAGGGATAATGGATTAGGCGTGGCCAGAATTAGAACTATAGGCCTGGGTGTAGTTGGGTGTGTTTCATGATAATGGTGATAAAAGGAAAGGGAGCAAACTCAAACCCAACCCTAACCTTGCCTAGCTTTTAGCCATTCTTGCCTGTATTTGTCGTTTGATGCTATATTGAACAAATCATCATTGTCTTAAAGAGGAGCTGGAGTTTGGATTCATTTAAAGACAAATCTTCAGTACTCAAGGGCTGGCTGAGAGAAGGTTAGAGTTGGGTTTGAGTATGCTCCCTTTCCTTTTATCACCAGGATTGATGCAAAGCAGATTTAAAATCCTGCTTTTGAAAATAATCAAAGATTGGCCTTATAATATGCATTGCCTTTGATGGTTGGACAGAATCTTCCTTTTATTTATTTTTCCTGTTCTTGAACATGCATATGTCCCAGGCCTTCACAAACTTGTCAGATTCTTCATGGAGAATTGGAGAAGCTTCTTCTCCAAGTGCTAATTGTGTTATTGTACAAGATGGAGTTGAAAATGGATTGAAAAGCAAATGGGAACCGAAAGTGGAATTAAACAGGAAGAATTCAACCTTCTCTGTAATAAGTGCAAACCAATTCTTGCTTTCTAATGAAAAACACCTGTGGCATTTGCTTAATGACCAGGGAGCCACTTAATGCCTATGGTGATTTGCTTAATAACCAAAAAAAAAAAGTCTTAAAATCAGGGTCACATGATGACCCACTTAATGACCAGCATGACTTACAACTCTAATCCTGGGCTCAACTACTGTCATACATTGAAGACTACCTGTGTATGTCTGGAGAGCACTGCTCTTTTAAATACATGAGGGTCAGCACGAGGAATGACCTGAGATTTCATGGGTTAGTTATAGGCTGAGCAAGTTGCTATGGCAGAAATTGAGTCTTGGAGAGGAATGCTTCCATTGAGCATTTCAAAGCACTGCCGTTTGTAGGAATAGTTTGTGCTTTGTGTACCTGGCAGCCTGATGCATTTCAATGCATGATCTTTCAGAAGGAGCGACATGCAAATCAGCGTGAGGGCCGCCTGGTTTGAAAATGCACACCTGCAAGGATTGATGTTCACAAAAAAGTTTGGCATTGTCTGCAGTAACCTTGGGGGGAGCATTGGAACATAATCAGATGAAGAAGCTGTATAAATGTACAATTTATATGTATATGTATATATAATTAAACATATTCTCTGAATCTCTCCTGCAGAGTTGTTATTCAGAAACTCATCTGGTAATTCTGCCTGAAAAAAATAATTCCTAAGAAAGATGGCCAGCTTTTATAGGCTTTCCTACCAAAGCAGGGGATTGGACTAGAAGACCTCCAAGGTCCCTTCCAACTCTGTTATTCTATTCTATTCTATTCTATTCTATTCTATTCTATTCTATTCTATTCTATTCTATTCTATTCTATTCTATTCTATTCTATTCTATTCTACTCAATTATTTTATTCCATTCTACTCTATTTTTCTATTCTATTCTATTCTATTCTATTCTATTCTATTCTATTCTATTCTATTCTATTCTATTCTATTCTACTCAATTTTTTATTCCATTCTTCTCTATTTTTCTATTCTATTCTATTCTATTCTATTCTATTCTATTCTATTCTATTCTATTCTATTCTATTCTATTCTATTCTATTCTATTCTATTCTATTCTATTCTATTCTATTAGTCTATTTTACTCTAGTATTCTATTCTATTCTACTCTATTATTCTACTCCACTCCACTCCACTCTATTCTGTTCCATTAGTTTTAATATCTACTGTGGTAAAGAACTGAACCTCTGAAAATGCCTTGCTTCACCACTACAATTGTGTTCCTTCTTTGGACTTGGCAACCACCATTATCTGTCTGGTAGACCTTTAATATTTATTCATGGCTTCAAACTACTGAACTTGAAGCCAGACAAATTGTGCATAATTTGTCTATATACTCTTTGCATGCCTGCTGTCTCCACTGTGGCTTCAGCTGTCACTATGCATCTTGGAATACTTCACCAAAAAATACAAGCAGAGCTGTGTGAGATCAGTCTGAAGTCCTATCAAATCTGCATTTCGTTCTCAATTGCCTCTAACTTCTTACTGCCACTTGGCTTAACTTTAATATCATGTTTGCCATGCCTCAAATGCCGCCTGGCTTTTTTTAATAAAATGTGTTCACTGCTTATGACTTGGGTGATTTGAAGGTTGAGGCTATCTATCACTCTTCAAGATCTTTGGAAAGTATATTACAAGAATGGAAAAGGGGTCAGGATGCTGGAACAGAAACTCTCATAAAGAGGGAAGAGACCTAATTAGGGGAATGAGAGATAAGAATGGATGGATGTTTTTATTAAAAAAAAAAAAACCCCACAGAAGCTTCTGTTCCTCCTGGAGCATTAAAAAAGATTCTGAACTTTCATTTTATCCTTTATTTCAGATTAAAAAAATAACGTGAGAGGTTATATGTAAGACAATGATGCATGAATTGTGGGAGTAATTGGGAAAAACTAGGACAAAGTAAAATAAAAACGTCTTTTAAAAACATCATTGAAGATTTCATTCTTTTATCATCATCCTCTTTTAACAACCCCATAATCCTTGCAGGGTGGAGTCAGGGCAACTGAATGGAGCTGACTGAGTGTTTACTGGCCGGATGCCCTTCCTATCGTCAATGCAGAGTTCACACTAGATATATTCTCATTCTGCCCAGAGAGAGAAATATCTGTCTCTACCTAGGATCGAACTGACAACCTCCTGATTGTGAGGAAAGAGCTCCACCTCTAGGCCACTAAGAATTCATTCTTTTATGCCCAAATTAAATGCATACATTCAAATATAACAATAATCAATGTGATGTCACAATTAAAATATTAGGTCAGAGACCCTTGGAGAAGTTAAAAGTTTCTATTCACCCACATTTGTCCTTTGATTTATCTTTGGTATTATATAGGCATTGTAACTACAAGTTACTGTTTTGTCTACAAAGGCAATAAAGCTACAGGCTTAGGAAACTACTAAAGATCTAACTGTTAGGGGAAATATTGTTCTTTGCTCACAGCATTCAGCCTTAAATTGAGGCATATGTTTTCTACCTATTAAGTCCTTATTTTAAAAGGAAAACAGAATGTACTGATTTAGTGATAGGTACAAATTGTAAGCTGTTCCATGGAGAACAGCTCAACAGATTCAAATAGGAATGTGAAAGGCTTACCAGATGGCAATTAAAGAATATAAACCATTGACAATGCCTGCTGATTTCTGAGCTCGCCAAATACACTAAGGTTGAAATCAGAATACCCAGAATCATGGACCTTATCAACTTCTGCCTTACCACTTATTTTCAGTTTGATGAACAAACTTACAGGATCAAAAATCAGAGGAACACCCATGAATCACCACTCTCAGGACTCATAGCAGAGATTAGAGTACACTGTCTAGAAATTATAGCACTCCCATTCCAACTGTCAAGATTGAATCACTTTGCTTCTTTCAAACCTTAATGGTTTTCAACTTGCCAATAAAATGGGGGGAGGGAAGGGAAAAATAGGATGCTAAGAATGTGTGTGTGGACCAGGAGAGCCTGGCAACCATCAAGGTCTCCACGGCAGGTGCTTGAGAAAGAGATGGACTGTTCCCATAATGAAAGGACATCTCATAATTGGAGAGTGTGATCACCCAGGGGTGAGGAGAAAGAGGAACTATTGTTTAATTAAGCAAGCATTTCCATAGTGTGAGATTGCTTTCGATGAGAGACTGACACGACACGGATCTGAGTTTTCTCTATTTTCTTTATTGCGATTCTGCAGAAGCGGGTTCACATCCGAGGCAGCAGGATGGAACGCTGAGCATACTTTCCACAACATATTTATACCCCTTTTTCCCCCCTGCCCCCTTTGCCCCATCGTACGAGGGCTTGATTCACAGGCGTCATCAGATTTCACACTTCCAGAGATGTTTATTGCCCAATCAACATTCCCAAACCACCAACTGTTCGTCAATGGTTTGCTTATCTCTTCTGGAGAAGTACTGACTCTGTTTTGAAGTACTGACGTTGCTTTTGAAACATACATATGCAAAACAGTTCGTATTGTTCTAAACCTTATCTTCCGGAAGGTTACAAGATACATGATACGTACTTTGGTAAACAATTTTGAAGCGTAAGCAGATTTACAGAAGCAGAAAAATAGCGTTACATTATTTTACTTATCACAATGGGAAAACCAGAGCTGGTTTTGACTCTTCAGTACCAAAATGGTGCATCCATTAAAGTTTTGTTTTTGGGAATTCAAAGCTCCCAAGAGTGTTTCCTTATTTTGGGTTCACTAGTCAGACTAGTTGACACATATAGCCGAAAGTATGGATTTGGTATGTTGATGACACCATCATAATAAAAAAGAAACAACTAGAAGAGGCAGATAAATAAGAAAGACAAATAAATAAAGGAACATCTTAAGACACCAATGATAAAACTAAGTTTGACAGATTAGGCTTGCAGACAAAGAGCCGATTTGATGTAGTAGTTAAGATACTGGGCTAGAAACTAGGAGATTTTGATTTCTAGTCCCGCTTTAGGCATATAAACCAGCTTGGTGATTTTGGACCCATCCCTCTCTCTTACTCAAAGGAAGCAATAGCAAACAACTTCTGAAAATATTGGCAAGAAAACTGCTGGTAGTTTTATACAGGTACCCATGTTTTCCTGAAAATAAGACCCTGTCTTATATTTTTTGCCACCAAAAAAGGTACCAGGTCTTATTTTCAGGGAGGATGTCTTCCACTGACTCACCTCACTTGCGTGAGTCACCCTCGGCCTCCTTTTCACTATCAGAGGCCTTCAGGAATTTCTTCTGTAGTCAGCAAGGCCGGCAAGATTTTCCTGAATGTCTGCACAACCAATAACAGAGCTGCAGAAGAAATGGACAGGCAAGGCAGGTGTCGAGTTGTACATGACCTGGCTGCAACTATCCAAAGATAACTAGTAGGGCAGCTCCAAATACACCCCCATCCCACCCTAGCTTAATTTTTACCTGTGCACCCTGGAGTAGGTGGAGTCATAATTAGGGCTTATGGGGGAGGTAGGGCTCATATTAGGCACACATTTAAAAATCTAGCTAGGGCTTACCTTTGGGGTAAGTCGTATTTTCAGAGAAACACAGGAATTGCCAGGAATTGACTGGTTGAAAATTATCCCCACATACTTTTCATATGAAAAGAAGAAAATTAGAAGTGTCTTTTCTCAGCAAGAAAAACTAGAAGTATGGCAAATCAAGAACATACTTAGATCAATAGGCCTCACCACACATCATCAACTTCTTTTTTGAAAAAAAAAAGTCACCATGCTAAATAGTGTGAAATATTCCTTGCAGCTGCCAACAACGATCAAAGCTAAAGCATGTTTTTCAGTTGTACCCCTGCTGAAAGTTATTTATGCACCTGGCTTGTTTGCCAGCTCACAAAACAATTACTCATGAAACATTATTTTAGAAAGTGCTCCAGTTTCTATGTCTGTCACTAAGCTATGATTTACCTCAGCCAGAGAAACCAGTATGCTTGTTACTTTCTTTGACATTTTGAGCTGTCTCTTCCTGGATGTGTCTCTCACAGTCAGACACATTTGGGCACATGTGAGCTCTGCCACATCACCATTTACTGGTTCTGCAAACCATACTAAAGGTACTGAGAGGTGGTCAAGTGGTTAAGGATCTAGATTAGAAATTGAGAATGGTGAATCCCAGGCCTGCCTCAAGCACAGAAGCTGCTTGAGTAACTCTGGTCATGTCATTCTCACTCAGCTCCTGGAAGAAGGAACTGGCACAAGCAACTTCTAACAACACTGCAAAGACAACTGTAGGACCTGATGTAATGGGAATGTAGGAAGTCAACACACACACACACACACATACGCACATATCCTCCAAAAGAAGGCTTTCCTAAGATCAAATCATTCACTTCGCTCCACTATCAGAAAAACACTCCAGGCAATCCCTCCAATACTTAAATTTTATGAATGAGATACTTTTCTATCTATTGAGAAAATGGGAGTATTGAATTCAGTATCCATTTACAGAAATCCAGACCAGCCTATTCACAAACAAAACATCTTCAGCCACAGCTTCCCCAGGCTAGTGCTGATGGGATTAAGAATTTACATTCCCCCACCCAAATTCTAAAGACAGGACATGACCTTTAGAATGTAATAGGATTTACCCACCACTATTAGGATAGCAAAAGACACAAGACTCATAACCCCCCTGGAGCATCTCAATCCCTAAGCCCCAGAACCCTATTAAAATCCATCCACTCAATCAGCCATTTTGTCACCACCCCAGAAATACTGTCATTGAAGTTTCTGGAAACCAAATAGAGACTTTCTTTCCTACCATCCAGCCTGCATTTTATTTTCAGCATCTTTCTCCTGGCTTGGATCTGGGCCGGGTTTTTCTTTCCACAGGAAGAAGGAGTAACCCTGAGAAGAGATCTCCAAACTTGGCAACTTTAAGACATGGCTGGCAGAGGAATTCTGGGAGTTGAAATCCAAAAGTCATATTTGCCAAGTTTGGAGATATCTGACCTTGAGGAACAGGAGGAAGAGCTGCAACCAAGAAAGTGGTTGGATAAAAGAAATCTGAGTCTGGGCCAGAACTCTAATACTAATAAGCATCTTAGATGAGACCCTCCCTTGTTGTCATAAAGAAAAAGAGAGAGGGAGAAGCCCATTCAGACTTTGGCTTCCTAGTCTGGTCTAGCTTGAAGAGCTGACATTTATCCCTGTAGTCACCAGGAGGCAGAGATGACTGAAAGGACCATAAGAACAATAACAAGCCCAAAACACTGAACCCAACCTTCCTTTCCCACCCATATTGCTTTCACTGATGAGACTTTCAAACGCAGTTATTAGACCAATGGTATCTCTGGACCAGCATTGATGAGGTTCCCTAGTTCAAGTAATGAAATGTCTGCAGGAAAACAACCCAGTTCAGAGAGCACCAAGGACCCCCATGTCAAACCTAGCTACAAATGTGCTCCTTCATTGGCACTGGGATCTCTGTATGAGTTTTAGTACAACTAGAGCTAACTTAGGAAGATCTTTTCACACTTAAGAGGAAGGGAAGAAATCTGTGGAATGGCTAATTGGAACTTGCAATTTGAAGCATTTGGTTTTTTTTTTGGAGAGGCCAAGCTTGGCAATGGCCCTGGAGATAATATATATCTTAACATTGTGGACTAAAGAGCTTGGTTGCTTCAGATCACTGGGGCAGTTTTATGTGTGGGGTGTGCTTGTGAGAGAGAGTTGGCAGAACTTCCTAGCAAGCCTACTTTAAGATTCTGTGGAATCTTCATTTATTCTCTGTGAGTTATAATCATGCAAGATCTAACTTTTGGTTGCATTAGGAAATCATTTTGTGATTACACAACAGATTGTGCATTTCAGGCTTCCACGTGAATCTGAGAAGCAGGAAATGAGAGAAAGTATCCGGTAATAAAAGAGATGCGGTGGTAGATCAGAAAGGTCGGCAGTACGGTGGTTCAAATCCCTAGCACCATGTAACAGAGTGAGCTCCCGTTACTTGTCCCAGCTTCTGCCAACCTAGCAGTTCGAAAGCAGGTAAAAATGCAAGTAGAAAAATAGGGACCACTTTGGTGGGAAGGTAACAGCATTCTGTGCACCTTCAGCATTTAGTTATGCTGGCCATATGACCACGGAGATGTCTTCAGACAGTGCTGGCTCTTCAGCTTTGTAACAGAGATAAGCACCGCCCCCAAGTGTTCTGTCCTCAATTAGCATTCTTGGAAGCCCCGCGTTCTGATTGGTCAGAGCGCAGGGCTACCTGACTGGCTGGCAAAGCCACCGCTGATTGGCCGCCGAGAGTCTCCCGCGATTGGCTCGTTCAAATCGCGGGAGATTCGAGGATACGCCAAAAGCCGCGGAAAAGCCGCGGCTAAAGAAATAAAAGCCGCGGCTCTTTTCCATCGCGGCAGTCAGGTTCTAGCAATAAACAACTGAGCTGAACTAGTCACCGACTCCTGGTTTTTTCCTTGCGACGGACACAACACTGGCGACGAAGGTGGGATTTCGCCCCTGAGCAACGCACGTGTCCGAAGGAAACCAGCAAACCACCACGATGACCAGCATCGCACCGCCGACCCCCTTCAACCCAGCCGCCGAGGATTGGGAATCGTACGTAGACCGATTCAACATGTTCCTCGAGTCGAACGACCTGAAGAGCGCATCGGGGCCGAAGAAGCGAGCCATTTTTCTCACACACTGTGGGCCCGCGGTGTTTAAAATGGCGAAAGCTCTAGCGAAGCCAGCTGAAGTCACGGAGATGGAGTGGAGCGATCTTGAACCTCTACTCCAAAGACACTACGCCCCCACCGTACCCATCCTCATCTGTCGGCACGAGTTTTATCGGCGAAACCAGCGATCGGACGAGAGCCTAAGTGATTTCGTTGCGGAACTGCGACGGTTGGGGGGACTCTGCGAGTTCTCCAACCTAAACGAAATCCTTAGAGACCGAATCGTGCTCGGTCTGTGGGATCCCGCTCTCCAAAGTCGGCTGATGGCGAAGGGGAACATCACCCTCACCGACGCCATCGCCGAAGCCACCGCCGCAGAAGCCACCCAACAATCGGCAGACCGAATGAGGAGATCGAACGCGGGAGGCCGCACCGAAAACAACGACCCGGCGAGGTCGGCCACAAACCAACCCACGACAACCNGCTCAGAAAAAACCGCAGCCCCAGACGGTGGGACCAGAACGAGAGAAGGCGAGAGGGAACACCCCCGAGACCCAGGGACCGGCCAACCGAAAGCCGCTGGGAGCGAAACGGATTNACCCGGCGAGGTCGGCCACAAACCAACCCACGACAACCACCCACCAAGGCGAACTCTACTCCACCTCGGGGATGTCGGATGAAGAGGAAGACATCCACCGGCTCCAGACAGGTTGCGAACCACAAGCCCAGCGAAATCGTAAGTCGAGGACCGGCTGTGCAGGGTGTGGGGGCGACCATCCCAGGGCTGAGTGCCGTTTTTTCGATGCCATCTGCCGGCATTGCGATAAGAAGGGCCACATCGCGCGAGTCTGCTGGCTCAGAAAAAACCGCAGCCCCAGACAGTGGGACCAGAACGAGAGAAGGCGAGAGGGAACACCCCCGAGACCCAGGGACCGGCCAACCGACAGCCGTTGGGAGCGGAACGGACGACCCCAACACGGCGGTGACCCCAGACGGAGGGAAGACACACACCAAACAGTCACCATCGGCCATGCCACAACCCCAGACAACCGGAAGGTCTACGTAGAGGTGGGCATCGAAGGCGAACCGTGCAGGATGGAGGTTGATTCCGGGTCCTACCTCTCGATGGTAGCTTGGCGGGAAATCAAACGCCTGGTGCCTGCCATCCAGAAAAGGCACCTAGAAAATCAACGGCTCATCCTGAAGGACTATCAGGGAAACCGCATCCCTGTAGTCGGCACCGGACACTTTACAGTGTCCTACAAGGGACATTCTGAAAAGCTGCCACTGACCGTGGTCGACCGGGATCGACCAAGCCTGTTGGGACTGCAATGGTTCGCCCCGTTAGGCATTGCCGTCACCGGAATCAACCATGTCGATGAGGCCAACTGGGAGAGACAACTCGCACGGGACTTCCAGGATGTCTTTGATGGAAGCCTAGGCAAGTACCGAGGGCCCCCTATCTCCTTCACCCTAGATCCTAACTTCCCCCCCAAACGCCTAAAACCAAGGCGAGTGCCATTCGCATTAAAACCCAAGATAGACGAGCAAATCGATAAGCTCGTAAAACAAGGGGTGCTGCAACCCATCGACCACGCCCGGTGGGAGACCCCAATAGTCACCCCCATGAAACCGGACGGGTCGGTGAGAATCTGTGGGGACTACAAGGCCACCCTAAATGGCGCCCTACAACAAAGCACCTACCCTGTCCCAGTGGTCCAACACCTGCTGCACTCGTTGGGAGGGGGCAGGGTCTTCGTCAAGCTCGACCTGGCCCAAGCATACCAGCAATTGCCGGTCGACGAAGAAACAGCAGAGGCCCAAACAATTGTCACCCACTGGGGGGCGTTCAAATGCAACCGTCTCCAGTTTGGAGTAAGCGTCGCCCCGGGCATTTTCCAGAGCCTAATGGAAAGGCTACTGCAGGGGATAAAAGGGGTGGTCCCGTATTTTGACGACGTGCTCGTCTCGGCAACAAACCGAGCCGAACTGGAAAGCCGCCTAAGGGAAGTGTTGACTAAATTTAAAGAAACCGGGCTTAAAGTTAAACGGGAGAAATGTCAACTATACGCGGAACAGGTCGAATTCCTAGGATACCTGTTAGACCGCCACGGCATACACCCCACCGACAAAAAGATAAGGGCCATCAAGGAAGCCCCCACTCCCAAATCGAAAACTGAACTACAAGCGTTTCTGGGGCTACTTAACTTTTATAATGTTTTCCTGCCCAAGAAGGCGACCGCGGCGGAGCCTTTGCATAGACCACGACTTGGGCCTGGGGGAGCCTTTGGACAAGACCACGACTTGGGCCTGGGGGAGACGCGAGGAAGCCGCTTTCCAAAGGACAAAGGACTTGCTTACATCGGATGCCGTCCTCATCCAATACAATGAAACTCTACGTCTAGCCGTAACCTGCGACGCGTCGCCTTTCGGCGTCGGAGCCGTGCTCAGCCATACTCTACCCGACGGCAGGGAAGCCCCCATCGCGTATTTTTCCAGAACCCTCACCAAACCGGAGCGGAACTACAGCCAATTGGACAAGGAGGCATTGGCTATCGTCGCCGCAATAAAAAAGTTCCACGAATATTTGTACGGTCGGATTTTCACAATCGTCACCGACCACAAGCCGCTGCTAGGAATCCTAGCAGGGAACAGGGCCACCCCGAACATTCTGTGCCCCCAAATGTCTAGGTGGTCCGAGTTCCTGGCAGCATACAACTATGGGCTCATACACCGACCGGGTAAGACAATATCCCACGCGGACGCCCTAAGCCGCACACCGTTACCCGAGCCGGACACTGACCCG
>BHEV01004883.1:0-13979 GCA_004319985.1 Emydocephalus ijimae | reverse complement strand
TTATTTTAAATATTAACTTAGGGGGAGGATAGAAAGGCATCATACTCTGAGTAGTGATTTCAGGAGAAATTTTTTTTTTTTTTACTATAGGGAATGAGATAAATGGATAATTTTGGAAAGAAGGGACAAAAAATACAAAGGCAATGATTTAAATTTAAATGAATTAAACAAAATAGAAATAAGAAGAATGAAAAGCGGGGAAAAGTTGTATAGAAGATATAGAATGGTAAATAAGATAGGTAATGGTATACAAGATGAGCACGAATCTAATTGAAGTCCATGCAAAGAGAGATAATCTGGGGCCAAACTACTTTCTTAAAAGAAGTTTTATAATTTTGTGTTTTGTGTGTGTATGTTTTGTTTGAGAATCAATAAAACCTTGGGGGAATGTTGGATGAGAATAATGGTAATCAAGTCAGAGAGGAATGAAGATGATGATCATAAACTGGATAAATATAGAAAATAATAATAACAATGAAATTGATTATGAAAAGAGAAATAATGAGAAATTTGTTAAGAGATATTTATCTGTTTATATTGGAATGGTGTAAAACAATTATGTTGCATAAAATAATATTTTATTTGACTTGTAAAATTAATAATGGAAAGAGGTTTAATGTACTTAATGGTTAATGATGGTTTGTTTGTTTTTAAAATCAATAAAATTTGTTCCAAAAAAAAAAAAAAGATTGATATTGGAATCTTTCTTAAAATGTACAATAATCTTGAAGAAATATCAATTTTGATAACATTGAACTTGCCACAAAATGTAATCGCAATTTTTATTATTAACTTATTTATATACTTATTTATTTATTAAGTGTTTATATTGTATATGTATTATAGAATTAAATATACATAGCTGAACATATTCTGATATATTTCAATAAAATATATATCTGCATATATTTTACAATTTGTATAAATTATAAATCCTAATTTCTTGCAGTAGTTTATATAAACAGTAATTCTGAAGGTACCAAATTAGATGTAGTGTAGTTGATATTATAGCCAGGTATATAGCATATTTTTCAACAATGTCAATAATCTTTGGTAATCCCATTACATTATTTTCCCATTACATTATTTTTCCATTTGGTAATCCCATTACATTATATTTATTTATAAATATAGCAATAATAATATCAGCATATAAGAACGATTTATATTTTGTATAGTGTCACCACGCAAGATTAATAGGCATCTTTGATGAACACTACAATATGAGTTGATAAATTGAGAATCAAATCCATTTGTAAAAACTCTAGCCATTGGATGAAGACACTGCAGTATATTCCAATGAACAAAACATAGTGAAAACTCATATATTCTTAGAATATACTTCATGAATTCAATCTGAACTATATCAAATATCTTTTCAGCATCCAATGAAATTGAAACAGCTGATTCCAATAGTGATTTAATTATGAACGTTACTACAAAAGGAATATATAAGCTTAACAAATCGTTAATTGTACGAATTCTGTTGAGTCCTGGGCATGGGTGCAAGAATGGAGACGAGACATCGGACTGTGACTTCAACTCTTTATTGAACAAGAAAGACTGGAACTGAAAACCTGGGCAGCAGTAGCTCTTTTATAGAGCTTGCTGCCGTTAAACAACCAATGAACTGAGTCTATCGCTTTCACAAGCGTCCAATCAGGGGTTTCTGTTAACAGCCAATCAGACTGGCCAAACCTGACCAATCACGACTCGCTATTCACGGGCCAATGAGAATTGCAGGATTACAAGCCTGTTGTAAGACGAAGCTGTTTCAGTTGTATCGCTGCGATGGTTTAATCCATAACACCCCTCCCCCCTTGGTTCCGTCTGAGGGGTGGGGTGACGTATTCTTGCAGATAGGCAGGCCGCTTCACCTGTCTGCTCGACCTGCGCTGTTCCACTGGGTTCCATTCTGGTTCTGGCTCTGGTGGGCTGTCCGCTGGGCTGGATAGCGAAGACTGTAGTTCCGGGTTGCCCTCGTCGGTGCTGTCTTCCAGGTTCCCTGGATTCGCCTCTGTCGCGGTGTTGTCACGTGGCGAGGCCACTCTCTGGTCCAGTTCTCCCTCGGATGGTGAGTATCCCCTGGGCTGTTGGGTTTCGATTTCTTCTTCATCCTCCTCCATGTTCCTTCCCCCGCCCCAGCTGGAGGTTCCGGCGCTAATCAGGAACGGAGTTGGTCTATGTAGTGTTTCCACATCCTACCGTCTGCCGTTTGTAGACGATAGGATCGGGGTCCCGTAAGTTGCGTTATGGTAGCGGGGACCCACAATGGGTCACCCGAGAAGTTTTTCGCAAACACGAGGTCACCTTCCTGGAATACCTGACACTTACTGCTGGATCCCGGGGGTTGTTCTGGCGTGTAGTTTAGGTGGAGGTGATCAAGATGCGAGCAAAGTTTCCGGCCCATTAGGAGTTCTGCTGGGGTTTTGTTTGTGGTGCTGTTTGGGGTTATGTATTGGATAAAAAGCATTCCGTTTATTTTGTCATCAATGTCGCCGTGGTCCATTTTATGCAGGGTCTGTTTTACAAATTGAACCATTTGCTCAGCCCTACCATTGGCTGCAGGGTGAGCTGGCGATGTTAAAGCATGGCGGATGCCCCAATCTGCCAGATATTGTTCGAATGGCAGAGCAGTGAATTGGGGGCCATTATCTGAGACGAGGACATCAGGAAGTCTGTGGGTAGCGAATAGTTTATTCAGTTTTTTAGTGACTGCGTCTGTGGTGATATGTCTGTGGAGCGAGGGTGTCCCAATCCATGGTCTTCACTTCTGCAGGTTTTGCTAGTGCTTTAGCCATTTTGAAAATGGCGGGGCCACAATGAGTCAGGAATACTGCTTGTTTCTTGCCAGACGTAGCATCTTTTAAATTGTTGGCCTCCAGGAACATCTAGAAGCCGTCTATATATGAGTCCCAGTCTTCGGTTGCTGGGTCGAATGGGTGGTGTGGCGCCACTAGTCATCTTGCCATCTGTTTCGTGTGCTCTTTTGCCACGTGCTCTTTCTTTGTCCGATATGTTCTAGTCAGCTCTATCGTCTCCGCATCCCACCTTCATCGCCAGTGTTAAGTCCTGGGCATGGGTGCAAGAATGGAGACGAGACATCGGACTGTGACTTCAACTCTTTATTTAACAAGAAAGACTGGAACTGAAAACCTGGGCAGCAGTAGCTCTTTTATAGAGCTTGCTGCCGTTAAACAACCAATGAACTGAGTCTATCACTTTCACAAGCGTCCAATCAGGGGTTTCTGTTAACAGCCAATCAGACTGGCCAAACCTGACCAATCACGACTCGCTATTCACGGGCCAATGAGAATTGCAGGATTACAAGCCTGTTGTAAGACGAAGCTGTTTCAGTTGTATCGCTGCGATGGTTTAATCCATAATAAATTCCATATATAAAGTTTCATTGTTTTTGTTCTTTCAAATGATAACCCAATAATTCTTTCTGTCTTGATTCCTAACATTTCTGATAAATACATTTCAAAGAGTATTCAAATGCATTTAATGTGATGGCCCCAATTTAAACATTGCTTCAATAAACACTTAATGAGGTTTGTCTGTGAAGTTTCTGACTTATAATAAAAGTAAAACTTTAACTATATTTCCCAATTATAAAGATTAAAATATCTGAGTCTATATTTTGTTGAAATTGAAAATATATCCCTGGATGATGTTCAAAGCGCCATTTTATATGTTAAGAAATGCCAAATAAAGTCCAGTGTATGTTTGTAAAAGTATCTTTTAGTTTTAAGAAAAACTATTGCTTAAGTGTTTCTATCTAACTAAGAACCTTGAACTAAGTTGAAATCTCCAGCACAAATTATACATTCATGATTTACAGAATATCTTTTTGAGAAACTATTATGAAATATTTCAAAAAGTCATTTTAATAGTATTACAACAGTTAATCAAAGCAATAGTGATATTACCCATCTGCACTATTAATTTATAAATAAAGTGTCCTTATAATATTATATTTTTATTCCATATCAATTTTAATATTATTATTAAAAACATTAGCTAATCCATGTGCTTTATTTGAGAATCTAATAATTTATAGTAGTATGTAGTCTAATCTACATCTTAGCTTTCTAAAAAATGTTCATTAGATAATGTGTTTCTTGAAACCTAATGATACTTATTTGTAATTTTTCTAGTTTTTTGCAAATGTATTCTTTTAAAAAGATAAAACAAGTATGTTCGCATTCCAACAGACTACTTTATGTATTGTTGCAAACAAAAGATTTTTCAATATTAGTTTCCAAGCTTTAGAGTAATTGTGCACTATAGTAAGCATACTAAATAGCAAATTCATAAAGAATAAATATTTAAATATGGTTTTAAGTGGAAATAACTTAAACATAATGCAATGACAATAGCAGCAAAGCATAAAAGAAAAACCCACAAACATTGCACTAATGTTTAAAAATAAAGTAAGAACTACTATTAAATTTTCAGGTTACACACTCTCCACGCATCCTTCCCTGATCCTGGGAATAGAGACATGGTCAATTAGCTTTCAAATTCATATCATTGCAAGAAATAGGAAGAACAATAGAGGTTGAAGGAAATTCAAAACTGTTGTCCTCAAATGAATACAGAGCCTATAAAATTTTTACAGCAGCATTTTTGTGAGTCTACACAAATCAAAATCTTTCCATAAATGAGGCCCTTATAAAAGGATACGAATATCAAAATTTTATGTTATGTTCATTCTGTTTCAATTCAATAAAGAATAATTTCTAGTACTTATTTAAAAAAATTATAAGGATAAAACTTTGAAAAGTTGTTTATGTTTTGTTATTAATCTGTAAGTGCATTATCTCAAGTTTAAATTCAACTGGCAATGAATTTTCCTGAATGCTTTCTTCTGCATAAATTCTTCCAAAGGAATATTAATATTATTTAACTATTTCTGGTAAATTGTCCATTTATTTTAAGATTAAATTATGTTCAGATTATATTGTAAATTTGAAATGAATATAATGAGACCAGTCCTTTTTGGTAATTCTCAAAGCTTAAACGGTTTTATTTATGTGAAATTTTCTTCAATCTTTGTCAAAGATTTGAGCTCCCAAGATTTTAAAATCTCCATAGATCCAAGAAATGTCAGTTTTCAAACTTGTGAATTTATTATCTGTTTAGAAATGAATTAGAGTTCTACCCTTAATCCAGAATTGTCATTTGTTCTTGCTGGGATAGCAAAACACCAGAAGTTAATCTATCTTTCTCTAATTTATCAGAGTTGCATATAAAACCACCAGCTCTTTCTATCTGAGATTTCAATAAAGTGTATAAGCTCATTTTGCTTTTCTCCATTTTCATTTTCTGGAGTTAAGGTCTTCAGGTCATTGAAGAAAACTGCTCTCTCTATTTTATAAGGTATACAATTAAATCATTATGATTTCCAAATTATTTAATGAAATCTGAATTAGAAAAACTTAGTTTCACTATCAGATTCCGAACTCAGTCCAGCAATCCAAATTAAAGCAACCATGCAGAAGGCTGCGTAGGCTCCATATGAATGCAAAGAATGAACAGAACTCACTACCTTTATGGGTAGTTGATCCCATTAATATTGTCTGTGTCTCTTTTTTCTCATATATTAAACTAGCTCAATACCCATGCTTCGCTATGGAACTATGATTTTGGGGAGGAAAATAAGCGTGGGGTGGGGGGGAATCTGCCTCAGCCTAACAGCATCCATCGGTATTCATCTGGCTAGAGTCCTGTCAGTATGTGAGAGAGTTGAGGGCTGTTTGGAAACTGAAACAGTATTTTCTGTGTGATCAAGGAGACAGCAAAGAGCCTGGGCATGGTTTAGCTCAACTGTTCTGTACTAAAGCTGGTTTCTGCCGTGAAACTAAAACTGAAACTCCTCGCCTCTGCTTGTATTTTGCATTTGGAACAGATCTCTTTTCAGGTGAGGAGGGGGAGTAGAGCTCCTTAGCATCAGAGCATGTTAATAATAATATATACTAATGCTCTGATGGTCATTTCAAAAAGTCCTTTCTTGGTAAGCACCTAGAAGCCATGAGGAACATACGTGCGAAATTTCAAATTTGTAGGCTTTACGTTTCTGGAGTTTTTGTGATGATGTGTGACTGGTATTTCGCTTTTATATGTATAGATTGGACTCTGCCATCTTGTAACCTGAATCCATTACTTATATTCTACACCTGGAGCTAATTCAGGTAGTCTTTGACTTATGATAACAATTGGGATCATAATCTTGATCGATGAGTGAAGAGGTCATTAAGTGGGATGTCCATATAATCACTTTGTTCAATGAGTGCAATTCTGGCACTCCTGGGTTTTAAACAGATGGAATGAAAGGGCTGCCTGCTAAGAGGCTATATACCCTAACCTTTCCCTCTTCCCCAGTCAAACAGCCCTTTGACAGCTGAGATTCCTTCCTGGCATGAATCCCTTTGGGATGATATGAATCTAAAATTGCAATTCTACTCTGCTTCTTGCTCTCGTTGGATCTCTTTCTCTTCTTTAGATTCTCATTTTGCATCTCTGGCTAGTTTCCTATGTTGGCATAAAGGCATATCGAGTTAATGTTCTGCAACATTTCTCTAATAAGCAACAAAGGTATTATAAAAAGAAATTATAATTTATAATAATTAAATTACCATGTATTTATATGTTTATTATATTACTTGGTGTTTATGAAGAAATGTAAATCCGAATGTAATTATTCATAAAGTGTTAATAGCAAAATACTGCTTTATTCATTCTTGGAAAAATACATAAAAATAGCTTCATCTATCTATTCTTAAAATGGTCAGCTATGAATAGTAGCAATAATGCTGGTAAGAATAATAATATTAATAATGGAAAATGGAAAATTTTAAAGCAATAGCAATGCCACAGAGTCATGGTGGCCCAGTGGTTTGAATGCAGTATTGCAGGCTAATTCTGCTGACAGTCAAACACCAGCAGTTGGGCAGTTCGAATCTCACTGGCTCAAAGTTAACTCAGCCTTCCATCTTTCCAAGATCAGTAAAATGAGGACCCAGATTGTTGAGGGCAATATGCTAACTCTGTAAACTGCTTAGAGAGGTGTGTAAAGGCAGCTGCGCAAAATTATACTTATCCTTTCACTTGGGAAATCTGTGAAGTTGTGTGAATACTAGTTACTGTCACCTCTATGTTAGTAGAAGAGATCAGACCTGTTTTATTCGAAAATATAACAGCCTAAGAGAGTTTTTCATCTTTATGCTTGGGAGTGAATTAAGTATTCTTATGTAGCCTTGAGCTTGTTTAAATTTGATGTGTGTAAAGTGGGAAACAAATCATGATAGTTTTTCTTGATTTCTTTAGTTAATACTCTTGTTTGTCGAATAGCAATGCCAGTCTAAATGGTTTTAAGGAGAACAAATATTGCTTAAGTGAGAGGTAGTCTGGTCTACCAATTCAAGCTAGAAAGCAAAAGACTGTGAATTCAAGCCCCAACTTAGGCACAAAAGCTGGCTGAGTGATTTTAGGCTAGTCACACACTCTCTCTCAGCTCAATCATCTATCAAAGAGGTGTCATGAGGGGGATAGGAGAAGATAGATATTTTGGATATGTTTGTTACTTTGAGTTATTTATAAAACTAATAAAAGCAGAATACAAATAATAAATAAAAGTGAAGCTGGGAAGAGATTTAGGTTCAGGTTGCATTTGTGAACAGACTGATTTTATCACCTAAGGATGACATTCTCACCTTTGAGAAATTTTTCAATAATACTAAAGGTGTGGGAAGACAATGAAGGAAGGAAGATTGTTAAACCAGATGAAAGCTTTTAATGTTTAAGAGAATCTATTTCCTACTTAATCTGTCACTCTTTGTAGCCCAGCCCTCTTGATTCTTCTAGTGGCTCTGAAAAGTCAATCAAATTATTTTTTAGAAACTAATGACAATCCTTCATCTCATTTCTATTACCTCTTAGGAAAAAAAAGTAATAAGAGGTACAAAAATAACTAGAAAAAACTGTTTAGAAATGAGATTCAAGTTAATGTATGCTTTTTCCACTTCAAGGTTGCCACTTGTGCTAAAATATATAACTTGACTTTTACTTTTCTGTCACCAAATTAGCTATAATATCACAAGAAAGATCTGACTAACTACAAGGGCATTTAACATATTAATTTGTTTGGATTTTTTTTCTTCACTTTCATCCAAGTGGTTTCTGATTGAAAGCTAATATTAGCCACATTCAACCTTTATATATTTCAGTATTTCAAGAGGATATGTTCTAAGCTACTTTAAGATCAGTATAATTTGGGCAGCCTATATTTAGCATTTTTGAATGGTTTGATTATTTTTCCTTACAGATAGATAATCTGAAATAAAGTAATTGAAATTAGTGAGAACATTAATTTGATTCGGGCACTCACAATCTCACTTTCCACTGAACAGTTTCCCAGAGCTCTTTATAAATAAGTAATTTTATAGATTATTATAATTTATTATTATTATTATAATTTATTTTATAAATAAATAATTTTAAATTCATTTTATCTTTTATATTTTGTTCAAAAATATAAAATATACAATGCAAAGAAAGAGGGACAGGAAAAGGAAACCAAAAATTTAAGAAGTCAGTTCTTAATTTTATAACATTTTTAAAATGATCATTTAAACCTTCTGCTGCTACAAGGATCATGAACAGATTTAAATTTTCTTCTTCTGCCCATATTTCACACTTTTTCCAAAAGAAGATTCAATTCCAATTCTGTGAAGCATTTTTTTTGTAAATCTCCATATATTGATTATTTTATTGAGTAGTGACATCACGTCAATGTTGCTTCTACCCGCTATTGGGACTAGTGTTGAACCTTTTCACTTTTGTGCAAATAGTAATCACACTGAATTTGTTATATATAAAAACAATGTTCCATGACTTTATTATAGCTGTCTGTTCATTAATACAAAATAAAAGCCTCTGTTTTAAATTGTACTTTATTCAATAAAATGTTGTAAATTAGATATTTTTATCCAACTTTTTAGCTTTTTTATATGTCTACAATTGTCTTATGACAAATATCCATGGTATAACATTTTATAAAACTTTTCTTTAAGATTAGAACATCATGTAAATTTCAGTTCTTTCAATCACATATTTTTGCATTTGCATGTTATAATCAAAATATTAGACCATTTGTTCGTTTTTTCGATTCCCCCCCCTCAAATTTCAGTAAAATTATACATTTTAGCATTAACATGGTTATCATTTTACTTAATTCAATTTCAAACTCAGACTTACATGGTTAAAAACCATACAATGTTTTACATAGAATAGAATAGAATAGAATAGAATAGAATAGAATAGAATAGAATAGAATAGAATAGAATAGAATAGAATAGAATAGAATAGAATTCTTTATTGGTCAAGTGTAATTGGACAGAGAAGGAATTTGTCTTGGTGCAAATGCTCTCAGTATACATAAAAGAAAAGATACATTCATCAAGAGTCAAGAATCATAAGGTATAACACTTAATATTATACACTCATAGGGTATAATAAGCGATCAAATCATATTTGGAAACAGTCTATATAAATCGTAAGGATACAAATGACAAAGTTACAGTTATGCAGTTACAAGTGGGAGGGGATGGGTGATAAGGAGTGATGAGAAGATTAATAGTAATAGTAATGCAGACTTACTTTACTTACTTTAAACCTTTCCGATAATTGTACAAAAGAAAACATTGGCAACATTATCATGAAATCTTCCCTTGATTTTATTTCACAATCTCCTTAAGAAAATTCTGTATATAGCACTCAACACTAGTACTTAGACTTATATTATAGACTTATCACAGTGCTTTACAAGTGGTCTCTAAGTGGTTTACAGAGTCAGCATATTGCCCCCAACAGTCTGGCTCCTCATTTTACCAACCTCAGAAGGCTGAGTCAACACTGAGCTGGTGAGACCCGAACTGCCAAACTGCTGGCAGACTCTGATCAACAAAAGTAGCCCACAGTACTGCATTCTAACCAATGCGCCACCGCAGCTCTTAATGAATTAATCCATATCACAAATAATTAATCATATATGTTTACATATCAATTCTCATATACATAATGCTCTTTGTGCTGAAAGACACAAAGGACCACAGCCTAGATTTGTTTTTACTCCATGCAGTGGGTAACCTTCCTGACATAATGATTTTTAAAATTTATATTAACCTTTACTTTGTCATACCAAAGCTTCCCAAATCTTAGATCATGTGTTTTTAAGACCAATAGCCCACTTGTGGGATTCAATTTTTTTTTTACTACTGGTTCTCTGGGCATGGCTTGGGGGGCGTGGCAGGGAAAGGATACTGTAAAATCTCCAGTCAGAGGTGATATTTGCCAGTTCTCCAAACTACTCTAATTAACCTTTTGTTCTTATGAAGGATGTTTCAGGCAGGGTGCAACTAAAAGATAACAGCTGAAGAACAAACATGGTTATGGACGCAATGGAGTATTTCATTCAAAAAGAGACCCATTAATTTTTCTTCTCTGTATTAGTTGTGAATTTGTCTATAGTATCATCAATATCAGAAAAAGTACTGAGTTGGGAAGATGGCAAAGCTGTAGTAACTGTTTTAATTAAAGAGAAGAACTTATTTAATTTTGTTTCCACTAGAAAACCACTTCTGGATCTTATGCTAGAGGCAGAAAAAAAAAATGAAAATTTTGTCTTAGGTTTTGTATCTATCAGAAATGTAAAGCAAAAAGTTGAGGCAAGCAGAAGTTGATTCTGCTACATCAAAGGTATAAGAAATCATTGCCTTTTCTTTCCTCTTTTTTTTTCTCTTTTTCTTTCTCATGGTGATTTCAGAATGTGAAAGCTATACTGTTGCAGAAAGCATAATATTCAATCAAATAGCAAGAGCACTTAGACTTATATACCACTTCATAGGGCTTTACAGCCTCTCTAAGCAGTTTAAAGATATTGCCCCCAACAATCTGGGTCCTCATTTTACCCACCTTGGAAGGATGGAAGTCTGAGTCAACCTTGAGCTTGGTGGGATTTGAACTGCCAAATTTCAGGCAGCCGGCAGGCAGCAGAAGTAATGTGCAGTAATCTGCATTCTAACTACTGCACCACCAAGGTTCATCACTAGTAGAAGGAAACTTGAATGTACAAGCAGATTTAAATGTCAATCTGACTTCCTAAGCATATTTAACAGAGTAGAATGGGAAATGCAGTTGCCTTATATATTCAATTCAAATTTTAGATCATTTCATATTTTGTTCCAATGTCAAAATTTTTTTTAATGTTTATCATTAACATACATGTGAACCCATACTATATTACTATTTCTGGTATCTGTTCATGTCACTTGTGATGTTTGTGGATGTAGCTGGCTAGCGTGAATCATTTAAGAAGCCAACCTCAGAAACCATCACTGTTTTGATCTAAAAATATTGAAGTAGAAACTCAGTGGGCTCTTTTCCTAGAAAGAAATTTTCCTGAGCTCAGTGAAGCTTTTCTCTGACAGACAGGCATAATATGACATTAGTACATACTATTTGAAAGCTGTGACTGAGTGGAAGTGATGAGGATATCTTCCAAGTTCTATTTACCACAGAATCTACTGAATGGAACTAATTTTGGTTGGAAAAACACAACAGACGGAGAAGTGTCTGGCAAGCCGTCTATCAGGTTTGCATTGTAGTGTTGTCCTTGTTCTATTTTGTTAGCAGAGATTGCTATTCCAGTGCACTGCCTTTCTCCAAAATGGCTGAGATCCTCTGACCCTAAAGAATAGATTAGCATCAACTTTTAATAAAACCTTTGTATCCATAATTCCTGCAAAAAGTTGAGTGTTAAAAAAAATAATAAAAGAAAACGAAATAAACCTTCCCCACATTACAGGATTTCTGAATCTTCATATCTATCCATCATTTTCTTTGGCTTTACCCAGTCAGAAATGAGCAAAAGCCTGGAAAGATTATTCTCTCTCATCAAGTGAATTTGCCAATGCAGCAGATTGAATGTGTTCTATACCTTCATTTACATTCTTGAAACCCTGCGTTTTGATTGGTCAAAACGCAGGGTAATCTGATTGGTCTAGCGAGCCATGCTGATTGGCCTGCTAGGAATCTTCCACGATTGGCGGATATGAATCGCGGGAGATTCAAAGCGGTGCCATTGGCCATGGCCGCCGCAGCTTGAGAATAAAAAGCCACAAGTTTTTCCTTGGAGCCAGTTCAGTTCCGGGGCTGAAAATAAAGAGCTGAAACCACAGTCACTGCCTCCTGGTCTCATTGCCGACAGACATGACACTGGCGATGAGGATGGGATCCCAAGGCTGAACCCCATCGAGCACGTGTCCGACGGAAGCAAGACCGACGAGATGGCCAGCATCGCACCGCCCGCGCCCTTCAACCCCGCTAGCGAGGACTGGGAATCCTACACAGACAGATTCCTCATGTTCCTCGAATGCAGCAACATGAAGGACGCCACCGGGCCGAAGAAACGAGCTGTCTTCCTGACTCACTGCGGGCCCGCAGTGTTCAAGATGGCGAAAGCCCTCGCGAAACCCGCTGACATCAAGGAGATGGACTGGGATGACCTCGAACCTTTGCTCCGCAACCACTATGCCCCGCCATGCCCACCCTCATCAGACGGCACGACTTCTACCGGCGGGACTAGCGACCGGCCGAAAGCATCAGCGACTTCGTGGCCGAGTTGTGGAACCTGGGAGGAATGTGCGGATTCTCCGACATGGACGAGGCCCTTCGGGACCGAGTCGTGCTTGGACTGTGGGATCCCATTCTCCAGAGCCGACTGATGGCCAAAGGCGACATCACCCTTGCCGACGCCATTGCTGAAGCCACCGCAGCTGAGGCTACCTGGAAGTCAGCGAACCACATGCGGAGATTGGATGCCAGGGACCGCGCTGCGACCACCGACTTGGGACGGGTGACTGAGGCCCAATCGGAAGCAAGTCACCATGAAACCACCACCCACCATGGCGAATTCCACTCCGCCTCCGACACCTCGGACGAGGAGGAGGAAATCCACCAGCTCCAGGCGGGACACAACCAGTGGAATTGACGAGGTCGTAAGTCGGGGACGCGTGTGCCGGTTGCGGAGGCAACCACCCGAGATCCGAGTGCCGGTTCTTCGATGCAATCTGCCGGCATTGCCAAAAGAAGCGCCACATCGCCCGCGTCTGCCATCTCAAGCAAACCTACAGCCCCAGACGGCGGGACCCCAGCATGCGGAGACGGGACAGCACACCCCCCAGAGCCAGGGATCGCCCAGCTGCCAACCGATGGGACCGGAGCGGCCGAACCCGACGAGGCAGAGAGGCCTGATGGAGGGAGGAAACCCACCAGATGGTCATCATCGGCCACGCATCAACCACGGATGCCCAAAAGGTCTACGTGGAGGTAGGCATTGAAGGCGAGCCATGCAGGATGGAAGTGGACTCCGGGTCCTACCTCTCCATGGTCGCCTGGCAAGAAATCAAACATGCCTACCATCCAAAAGAGGGGACTGGAAAACCAGAGACTAATCATCAAAGACTACCAGGGGAATCGCATCCCGGTAGTCAGAACCGGACACTTCAAGGTAACCTTTAAGGGCCGCACGGAAAAGCTTCCTCTCACCATCGTGGACCGAGACCGACCCAGCCTTTTGGGACTGCAATGGTTCGCACTGCTCGGCATCGAAGTCACGGGCATCAACCACATCGCTAAGGCCGATTGGGAACAGCAACTGGCACGGGACTTCCAGGAAGTGTTCGACGGCACCCTAGGCAAGTACCGAGGGCCCCCCATCTCTTTCAGCCAAGACCCAAACATTTCCCCCAGACACCTAAAACCACGGCGGGTGCCGTTTGCACTCTGGCCAAAAATTGACGAGCAAATTGACAAGTTCGTCAAGCAAGGGGTCCTGTGTGAACGTATTATGAAATGTTGCCATTACTGTTCTCTTAAAAGACACGTACACAAAAAATGCCCTGACATACAGAAAA
>BHEV01004879.1:0-16124 GCA_004319985.1 Emydocephalus ijimae | reverse complement strand
AAGACTTCCCGGAAGTCCCTCACGAGCGCCGCTTCCCAGTCTGCCTCTCCGATGTGGTGTATGCCTGTTACTTCGATGCCCAGGGGTGCGAACCACTGCAGTCCCAACAGGCTCGGCCGATCTCAATCGGCGATCACCAGGGGTAGCACTTCTGTGTGGCCCTTGAAGGTGACTTTAAAATGGCCTCTACCGACTACAGGGATTCGGTTTCCCTGATAGTCTTTGAGGGTTAGTGTTTGGTCTTCCAGTTCTTGGCGGCAGATGGTGGGGACCAGGCGCTTGAGTGTGTACCAGGAGACCATTGAGAGGAAAGACCCGGAGTCCACCTCTATGTCGCATTGCTGGTCTTCTATCCCGACCGTCACGTATACCTTTCTGGCGTCGCTGGTGGAGGAATGGCCGATGATGACAGTCTAGTGCGTTTCCTCTGTCTCGTCTCCTGGAGTCGCCTGTTCCGACCTTCCCAGCTCCAGCGGTTCTCCGTCTGGTGATCTCAGGTCCTGGTGGGGGTGCTGTCTCTCTGTCGGGGGCTGGCATCTCATCGCCATGGGCTGTAGTGCTTCTTATTCCGGCACACTTTGGCGATGTGCCCCCGTTTCTCACAATACCTGCAAATGGCTTCGAGAAAACGACAGTCCGCTCGGGGGTGATCGCCGCCACAGCTGGCACACTGGAACCTCGATTTACGACCTCGTGGTTCCCGCCACTCCCACGCTGATTGGAGACGGTGGATCTCCTCCTCCTCGTCTTCGGTTTCTGAGAAGGAGTCGATGTCGCCATGGTGTGTGGTTGTGTGGTCTGTCGCTGGCCTCCTCGCGGGGGTCGACGTTGCTTCTCCGGTCGCCGCTCATGGCATGATGCTCGATTGTCACATCCAAGCCACTGATTTCTTGGCCGCTTCCACTGCAGTGGCTTCAGTGAGGGCATCGGTGAGGGAGATGTCTCCCTTTGCCATGATGCGGCTCTGGAGGATGGGGTCTCGGAGTCCCAGGACGACGTGGTCTCGCAGGGCCTCGTCCAGGTTGGTGAACTCGCACAGACCCCCCAGGTCCCGTAGTGCCGCTATGAAGTTGGCCAGCCCTTCGCCCTCGCGTTGATCCCGCCTGTAGAAGTCATGCCGCCGGATGAGGATGGGCACGACGGGGGCGTAGTGGCTCCACAGCAGGGGCTCAAGATCGTCCCACTCCATCACCTTGACGTCCATCGGTTTGGCCAAGGCTTTGGCCATTTTGAAGACTGCGGGCCCGCAGTGCGTGAGGAATATGGCTCGTTTCTTGTGGCCATTGGCATCCTTGAGGTTGCTACTCTCGAGGAACATTTGGAACCTATCGGTATAGGATTCCCAGTCCTCAGTAGCAGGGTTGAATGGAGTGGGTGGCGAGTTGATTCTGGCCATGCTTCTGGTTGCTGCGTGCCGCCTCGCCACGTGCTGGATGGTCTCTTTGTCTCACGATCCCATCCTCATCGCCAGTGTTAGATCTGAGGCGGATCGGTTCAACAGAGACGTGAGACCATTACGTAAGTTCAGCTCTTTATTAGGTATAGGTAAAGGTCTGAGAATGCGAGCTGTGGCAGCCCTTCATATAGGGCTGGCTCGCGGCTCGGCAGCCAATGGCAGCACTTTGAATCTCCCGCGATCGGCGTAGCCAATCGCGGTAGATTCCCAGTGCTCCAATCACGGCCGCCCTGTTGACCAATCAGGTCTCTGCTGGTTCGGACCAATCGGGTGCGAGGGTTTCGGAGTATGCTAATATTGTACAATACCGGTATGTGTTTCTCTTCCTCACACTTTACTTTTCTAGATATAACTACAGTATGTGAAGCTGTCAAAACCAAACAGGCTGTCCATTAGATATGAATAACAACCACCATTCCAGTAAACAAAAGTTCTGAAGAATATCCCATTTTTCTTCTATTTGTGCTAATCTGGTTTTTCTGGGGATAGTCCACAGATTTTCTGGAAGATTCTTTCTGAAATGGAAGTTTGTTTGTTTGTTTGTTTGTTTCAGAAATGTTGAATCCCCTAACTACTTCTATTTTGCATAGAATGTCACGTTTAGAACATCATGGAACTTCCCAAAAAAATAACAAGACCACCCAAGAAATTGTGCAGCTGGGAGAAGAAAACCAGACCTTCTAGAGTTTTGCAGAAAGTTGCTACCCATATTTTCAAGCAACATTTTAAATATACAGGAAGTATAAATTGATGTTAACAAGGTTTTCTGAAACTCCCAAAAAATTTCAAGTTGAGAGTGTTCCTTTTCCCAAACTGAATTTGGGTAAATGAGGATTTAAGCTATGGCAAGACTACCCTTGCATAACACTGTAAAGGAGTGTGACAATGTTTGCCTCAATTTTCTCTCTTGCCTTCTCAACAGAATCTATGGGTATGAGTCCAGACTATTTTATCCTATGTGCTTTAGACGAAGCTTCAATAGCTTACACAATTACCAAGAAAAGACTTTAGTTTGGATTTCACCCAAAAGAAACAGCACAGCCTACTAAAATATTATTGCCAGTATTCCCTCTTGGAATTCACTTGGCCTGTGCAAATGTTTGGCAAAATGACATTGTAGTGAAGCTTGTACTTTAAGCACTACAGCTTTTAAAAATATAATGGGAACAGTTAATAAGTTTTTAATGAGATTAGTAGAAGCCCATAGAGCTAGGAGAAACCTTACAAAATTTAGCATGGAGACAGAAGAGGCTCTATGCTATTTTGGAGAAACAGATCATTTTGGAATAGCATGGTATGTCCACCAAGCAGTCCTGCCATGCCAACCCAGGAAATTAGAGCAATCTAGTTTAAGTACCATCCAAGAGAAGGAATACCTAAGCATGCTGAATAGTCAGGAGAATATGTGATGAACTATGCAGCTGAAGAAGGAGGGGAATGGGATGTTGGAAGTTGCACAAGAGTTTCCCAGGGAGAAGGCTAATTTTTTGTTAGTGCATAGAATTTCTGTGAAGTAGTTATCTGCTTCCTTGTTCTTAACATCTGGATTTTCAGCAGCTGGCTTTAGTTCTGGATAACAGACAGAAATATTAACTTCTGTTATTTATTTTGGTGTGATTTGTGAACAGAAGTCATTTTTCCAAATGAACTTCTACTTGACTTTGGGCAGATGAGACATAAGCAAGACATCTGTGTACCATTCTAATTATTTATATAAACTGCTTTTATAGGAGGGAAAGAAAGATACTCAAGACAGTTTGCTACTAAGCAGTTCAAATAATTAAAAGCTGGACAGAACAATCTTATATTCATATATGGTTATGAGCTCAACTCAGTTTTCCTAGTCAATCCAGAAATTTCAGCTCACTTTTCCATCCAATTGAAAAAGTGTATAACATCTCAGTATTAAATATATCTCCCAAATATTTCCAGGCATAAAAGTTGCATTGCTTTTGATTTAGACAGTGTTTATATTTCCTGAATTTTACTTGCATATGAATATTCGTTTATTCCTTTCTGCCTAATCCCTTCAGTGAAATTTTACCTTTAGATGGAATAAACAAATCTGTTGTGTAATCTCTACCTGCTTTGAGGCCCACAACATTATCCAGAATATTATGTCTGGCTCTTGGACATGAAGATGATTTTTCAGTCTTATCCTTAAATGACAATTTCTAACCTTTCTCTCAATGAATATATCCTCTTTTTCTCGTTATTGCTGATTTATTTATATTCTTAATTCATTCTTATTGATCCTACAAATCCTTTTGTGTTCATCTTAACCTTTCCTACTTCTCATAATGCAATAAGAGATAGAAAGATAGCTATTACAGCAACTTCGACCAACTATTTGGTAGAAATACATGTTTCTTTTCTTAAAAATTGAGCACTATTTTGATTTTAATATAATGTGAAGAATGCTGTTCTTTGGCAGTGCGATGGTCAAATTCAATTAATTAATTAAATTTTAGCCTTAAAAATCTTCATGACATAGAAAGCAGCTGCATTCTAAAAGCTAAGAGATAAAAAAAGCTGAGTTTGGAGCTATCCCTAAGTGCTATTCTGGAACTGTTCTTAGATTCTTTTTAAATTGGAGGCAATATAACACAGTGGTAAAAGGTAGTGTTTGAATAGTAGTGTTTGAGAGTAGTGTTTGAATAATACACATACAGCACACAGATACTGTACAGTAAATGTAGGTTTTTACTTCCAGACAGTTTAAGCAAAGTTCAAGATAAGCAGTCCAAAAGTCATTCACAGGTAAATCAGTCAGTTTTTCAATCCAGGGATAATCCAAATATCAAAGTCCAGTGTGAAAAAACAGTTCAGTATCAGACTTACATTAAATCCAGAAATAGCAGTCAATTAGGAAAAATGGAAGAAAGGCAACACTTTCCAACAGAAGGAAACAGAGATACCCTCACACTCTCTTCTGAGACTCAGACTAAGACTAAAACAACCCAGGTTTCTGGCTCCATCTTATGGCCGTTTGAGTAACCACACCCAATTGCAGTTTTTAGCATGCTCTCAAAGAGACAGTATTAAAATGTCTATCCTGGTTTATATATTTCTAACCCAAATATCTGTTAGGTGACTTATATTCCTAACAACTTCCCATTCACATATGAGCTGCATTCACTACTAAACCGATGAGATTTATTTTTTTATTTTTATTTATTTGTTTTGATTTGTCAATTGCTTACAAGATAATAGGTATAAGTATATACATAGTTATGAATACATGAAATGGGTACATATAAGAAAAATAAAAGAAACAACAGGACAGGGACGGTAGGCACATTGGTGCACTTATGCACGCCCCCTACAGACCTCTTAGGAAAGGGGTGAGGTCAATCGTAGACAGTCTAAGGTTAAAGTTTTGGGGGTTTGGGGAAGAAACCACAGAGTAAGGTAGAGTATTTCAGACATTGACCACTCTGTTGCTGAAGTCGTATTTCCTGCAATCAAGTTTGGGGCGGTTAACCTTGAGTTTGTATCTATTGTGTGCTCTTGTGTTGTTATGGTTGAAGCTGAAGTATTCATTGACAGGTAAGTCATTGCAATGTATGATTTTATATACCATACTTATATCAGACCGAAGATGTCGTAATTCAAGGTTTTCTAGGTCTAGAATTTAAAGTCTGGTGGCATAAGGTATTCTACAATGAGTAGAGGAGTGGAGAACTCTTCTTGTGAAATATTTCTGGACTTTCTCAACTGTGCTAATATCAAATACGTAATGTGGGTTCCAGACTGATGAGCTGTATTTGAGTATTGGCCTAGCAAATGTTTTGTATCCTCTAGTTAGTAATGTGATATTACCAGAGAAAAAGCTACGTAGGATTAGGTTTTTGGCTATGTAGTTACAGTGGGCTCTAGTAATGAGATCATTAGAGGTGAGTATTCCAAGGTCCTTTACAGAGTTTGGATCATCAACAAGGTCTTGACTATTCAGCTTGCATTTTATTTTCTGATTTTTTTGCCAATATGTAAGAGCATTTATTTGTTGAGATTTGAAGTTGCCATTTGTTTGACCATTCTGATACATAGTCAAGATCTTTTTGAAGGGTAACAGTATTGTCTGTGGTATTGAACAGCTTTACATCATCAGCGAAGAGAATGCAGTTGCTCTTAATATGATCACAGAGGTCATTTATGTAGAGTATGAAGAGAGTTGGTCCTAGAACACTGCCTTGGGGGACACCAGAGATGGTAGTCAACTGGTTCGCACCTACTCTGGTGAACCGGTAGCGGTTTATTTGGTGTGGGTCGCCGAACCAGTGGCAACCCCTGGCTGGCCATGCCCCCAACCTGGTCACCCGGTTGCTCACTTGTGATCGCTCTCCTAGCTTTCCGTTCCCCAAGGAAGAAAGGCATGGATGCTGCAAGTATCGCTTTCCCCATGTGAGTTAAAGGGTCTGGAGTGAGAAAAAATGTGGTCTGACAGAGGGGGTGGGGATGAATCGAGCCTTGAAGCACTTTTGCAACGTAAAAGAAATGCATTTTGGAAGCAGTAGGTCCTTTAAAAACTTCTCCAGGTTTCCCCATGGATGCTGCAAGTACTGCTTTCCATGTGAGTTAAAGTGTCTGGAGTGAGAAGGAGTGCAGAGGGGGTGGGGGAATCCACTCCAGCCTTGGAGAAATTTAAAGGAGCTGCTTCCAAAATGCTTGTCTGTTAAGTGCTGTGTTTGTGTTTCTGTGTGTGTGTGTGTGTGTATGAGAGAGAGAGAGAGAGAGAGAGAGAGAGAGAGAGAGAGAGAGAGAGAGAGAGGGGGGGAGGGAGGGAGAGAGAGAGAGAGAGGGAGGGAGAGAAAAAAATAGGGAGAGATAAAACTCTGTGCTATTATTTTTAATTGTTCCATTATTTATCATGTGTTAATATTTTACATTGTCCCTACACCTAGAGTGATTTTTCTGCCTTTCTTTTGCCCAGGGCTACCACACATTTTTCAGGGTTTACATGCATTCAATGTCAATAGTCCAAAGCATAAAATACACATGTGTTTAACAAAAGTTGAAAAGGGACCTTGGAGGTCTTCAAGTCCAACCTCCAGCTCAGGCAAGAAAACTGAGGATGCCAAACTCTGAGTAGAAATCCTGGGAAAGGTGTCAGAATAATACTTCGAAGGGACCTTGGGGTGAACCCTATACCATTTCAGAGAAATGGCTGTCTGGTCTTTTCTTAAAAACTTCCAGTGATTGAGCACCCAGAACTTCTGGAGGCAGGCAGTTCCATTGGTTAATTGTTCTCACTCTCAGGAAGTTTCTCCTTAGTTTTAGGTTGCTTCTCTCTGTTCAGTTTCCATCCATTGCTTCTCGTTTGCATTCTGCTTCTTTGGAAAATACATTGTCCCCCTTTCTTTGTGGCAGCCCCTTAAAAGCCTGTTGCCTATCACCCTCTTGGGCAAAGAATGTGAGACATTTCCTCCTTTCAGTGGTCCATGAAAGTACATCTATAGTATGCAGATAATAAAGTCAAAAAAGGTGAACAACATTTTTACGGAACTATAGATAAGTTGAGGCCGGGTGACAAGGAATGGCTGGGAGGGGAGGGGCCAGGTGAAGCACCCCTTGATGTGAGTGACATTGAATTGGCAACGCCCACCCAGTCACATGACCACCAAGCCACGTCCACCAAATAAGCCACACCCACAGAACCAGCAGTAAAAACTTTTGAATTCCACCACTGGGGGAAACCACCATTGCATACTTGCCAACATTTTGGAATCCTGAAGAGGTAGATTTTGCGAGGGAGCGAAGCGACCAAGCCCGAGCGCGCTTGCGCGCGAGGGGGGGAGGGTGTGGGAGGGGGGTGAAGACGGAATACGGCGTTTTTGAGGAACGAGTTCCTTGAAATTATCATTTAGTATTCTAATTACTAGCTTATTTTAGGGAATCAACGCACAATGAAGGGAAAATATGACTTCCATTTCATTTTATGGTAGGTTTGCTACAAAATCGGTAGATCAGAAGAGAAAATCGGTAGCCTTTCAAAACCTCTAAAAAGCGGTAGTCTACCGCCCAAAGCGGTAGAGTTGGCAAGTATGCCATTGACAGGTAGAGAATTTGATAGGACACTCCCAAATTTGACCATTTGTTGTCTGTTTGACAGGAATGCTTCTATCCAGTTATGCAGTTGTCCAGAGATACCATAAGATTTTAGTTTTAGGAGTAGTTTGTTATGCACCACTGAATCAAAGGCTGTACAGAAGTTTATGCAGGTTGCGTCTATTGTTTTGCCCTGATCGAGTTGTGTAGCCCATATGTTTTTGCAGTATAAGAATTGCAGATTACAGGATTTTTTTTTTTCTGACGCCAAATAGTTTATTGGAAAGTAGGTTGCTTGTCTCGAAGTGGAGGATAATGGATTGGTTAATAATTGATTCCATGACTTTACAGGTGATGCAGCATAAGGAAATTGGTCTGTAATTTTCAACTAGGCCGGGGTCTCCCTTTTTGAAGATGGGGATGACCGTGGCTTGTGACCATAGTTTTGGCAAGGAGCTGGTCCTGAAAGATTTTTCAAAGATTATGCTTAGAGGTTCTGCTATGGCAGTGGATAGCTTTTTTAAGAAAAAAATTCCATCCGGTCCAATAGAAAGAGATGGTTTTAGATTGCGTAGTGCTTTTTCAACATTATCTTCTGTAAAACCGATATGTATTAGATCACTATAGTTTTCTGTGGTTCGGCTAGGAAACACTGGGCATGATCCATTGCTGTTTACAAATATTGAGCCGAAGAATGTGTTAAAGAGGTTGGCTTTAATGGTGTCGTCATTGCAGTCTTTACCATTAGGTCCTATCAGGGATGGGATGGACCTTGAGTCTTTTAGTTTGTT
Organism: Emydocephalus ijimae; assembly: GCA_004319985.1. Classification (NCBI taxonomy): domain Eukaryota; kingdom Metazoa; phylum Chordata; class Lepidosauria; order Squamata; family Elapidae; genus Emydocephalus; species Emydocephalus ijimae. Next base: position 7,829 of record BHEV01004879.1, on the reverse strand, counting down.
GTTTACAAAATTGTAAAAAGCGCAGGTGGAATTGGTGTGGAGAAGGTTTTCCTCTTGTTTAATGTGATAATTGGTGCTTTCAGTCTTTATCTGGTGGCATACATTTTTGTATCAACTTTTGAAGTTGGCAACATGACCAGATTTGTTTTTCCACCAGAGTGATCTCCTTTTGGATTGAAGCTTCCTTATTGTTGTGGGTAATCTGTTTTTTTTTTCTTGTTTTGGGAGTTGTTATTGGTAGATATAATTTGATGACTCTTTTGACTTCAAGTAAAAATATGTTGCAATGGTCTTCAACAGTATTGCATCCAGTGAATAGAGATTGCCAATCAAGGGATGAGAGATCATTGTCTATAAGATCATAGTTGCCTTTTTTGAAGTTATAATTGGGGATTACGTCATTGTGATGATTTTTATGTGGGCATATATTGAGACAAAAGTCAATCATATTAAATTCAAACTATTGAAGAAGATGAGATCGAGGCAGTTGTTAAGTCTAGTATTGTTGGTTACCAGTTGTTCCAGTCCCAGATTTGTAACAGCATTGTAGAAGGTTGCATGTATGGGTTCAGTTGTACATTCGTTTAGGGTCCAGTTACTATGAGGTAGATTGAAGTCACCAAGAAAGATAAAAGTGTGTGGGCAGGATGTTGCCCATGTTAGTAGTGAATTTAGCTTGTTTACATGTTCGATGTCATAATATAATAATAATAATAATAATAATAATAATAATAATAATAATAATAATAATAATAATAATATAGATGCTCACACACCTCCACACAACACATGTGAATTGTTTATGGTGCCCTTGTAAGGAAATATTCACAGCAAGCAGAATTTGACTAATTGGTGACGGGGGTGGGGACGGGATTCAATTAGGAATTGCTCAGTAAATATTATCTCAGTTGCTCAGTAAATATTATCTCAAAGAGCCCCAACTGTTTGTGCTGTGAATCAGAACAGAAGGATGTGATTATTGATATCATGCCATCTTGCTAAGACAGGGAGATTGCCAGTGACACAAAACTTCATTTCAATACTTTCTTCACATTCAAAATTTATTGTATATTTTGATTCCATGGGATTATTTTTTAGAAACTCAAACGCACTATCATACTCTGGCACAAAGTGTCTGAAGGCAAAACAAAATTGGTGAGCATCAATAATTCTACTATCTCAACTGGTCAGTTCAGGGCTTATTTAAGAGAGATGCAGTTTATGCAGCTGCCCTGAATCCCAGAACAGGTGTGTGTGTGTGTGTGTCCATCCATCTGTCCCAGAATAGAGATGTGCTAAAGAGAATATGCATAGACTTTCAAACCTGATGTACTGGGTCTGCAAATTCTTTAAAATATTCTTGATTTTTATTTTTCAACATTCATACTGTATATACAAATACATACTAATAATCCCTGAAAAAGAAATATTTAAACATTAAATCCCCCTGCTGTAGTACCTAACTGTGTCAGTGGGGAGTTCCTAGGAGGGATGAGCAATGAATCCTGGGATCATTTTCAAAGAGTAGAGTATATATTTCTAGCAAATTCACCTAAGGCATGAATGCCATCCTGGCTACCTAGTTAAAGCAAGCATGTGCCTATATTGGGTAACAATGATACAAGAAGCTGCTAGAGGTAGAGGATCACTTTAGTGACATCAAAGACATTGCTGACATGTTTCTACACCTTAGAGTCCACCTGTAGTAAATTAAATTGGACATGATTTGGAAAAGCATACACCTCTCTATAGAAGGAGTCACAGCTGACACTGCCTGCAGTTGGTCAGAAATGGCCACGTCAAAGAAGAACCCAACTGGATAAGATTGTGCAGGAGGAAGACAAAGAGGAAAGCAGGACAGACCGGGCTAAACAACAGAGAACATCTAAGCAAGGTACCCTGAATGTAAAAGTACCTAGAGAGATACTTCTGAAAGAAGATCTTTAAGCGATGAAGGAGAGAGAAAAGGAGGTTAAAAACCCCTTTTTTACCTTTATATTGACAATTACAAATGGTATGGAAAGAAATTTATATTAATCTATTTTGACACTAATAGGCAAACTTAAGCTGAAATCTAAGTGTCAAAAGGAGAATAAAGATTTTTTCTTGGTCATTTTAAGGCCCTAAAAAGGAGAAGAGTGGAGGCAAAAGGGTGGGACTTGGAATAATGGAAAAATGGAGTGCCACCTGGAAAAATAAAGAGGATTAACAGTGAAACTTTGAAAAGAGTCCCAAGGATACATTGTAACTGAAATCTTATTAAAAGATACAGTAACCCATGGAAATAAAAAGTAAAGGAAAGAAACAAGAGGGAACAGTCTGGGATCATTTGATGATTTAAAAAAAAGGTTTTGGCATTGGTTTTTTTCTTTCTTTTTCTGTTTTTACTTAAAGTCAATTGGGTGGTTGTTCAAAAGTGTTTAAAATGCCAACACTCCTGGAGGAATTGAAGATGAGTCTTAAAAAACAGAAAGAAGATGCAGAAAGGAGAGGAAGATCCTTTGGCTTCATATTTGAATTTTTTGAAATGGAGATCCTGAACTATGAAAAGCAAAAGGAAAAACTTCAAGAGCAAGAAGAAGGGCGGGACAAAGAAGAAGCCATTTTCAATGATCAAATAATGCAAAGTGTGGTAATAAGGGGAAAGGGGGGGAAAGGAGTTAAAAGTTTGAGATCAAAGGGAACAGCCAAAAAGAAAAATAGTTTGAAAAAGAAGTATAACAGCAAGGAGAAGCAGAAAAGGAAACTACAGAAGAGAAAATTAGAGAGAGAAGAGTATAAAAAAAGGGATGAGAGAAAGTGGGGAAGATAGAAAGGGAAAGAAGTTATGAGGGCCAAAAGCAGGAAATAAAGAAAAAGGGGAAACATACTAGGATTAAAGGTATTTGCTCAGCTAGAAAACAAAGAGACAATGGCTAAACTAAGTTGAAAGTGAGGATTCTGCAAAGGTACAAAGATAGTGTTGTGACAGTAGAATACTGTAATGAGTTAGAAATGAAATAAGTAAATAATCTATGAGATAAAACTGTATTGTTATGTAATGGTATGTTTATTTATAATTAATGCAATAAAAAAGAGAGAAGGAAACATTGCAATTGTTTCTAAAGATTGATAAAATATTGAAAAGAAATGTGAAAGATTTATAAGGAAATTTATACCAGTTATTAGAATGAATTTGAATAATTATTTTGCTTATTAATAGTAAATAATTTATAAGATAAAACTGCATGACTATCGAATGGTATGCTTATTAACAGCTAAGTAATAATGAAGAAGGGAGGGAAACATTTCAATTGTTCTCACAGATTGATAGATAATGAAAAAAAGTGAAAGATTTACAAGGTTCATACCAGTACTAGAATGATTTTGAATAACTATTTTGTTTACTAATGTTTATATATATATATATATATTGTTTTTGCTATGTTTTTAGAATTTTTCTTTTTAGATTTTCAAGGGGAAGTACCAAGCAGAGTCTGAATGATGAGATCTATGTGATATAAAATATATATTAGAAATTTGAATGTTATAATTTTAGAATGCATAAATTCAATGTTTAGTGAGACTTCATATGATAATAACAATAAGATTTAAAGGTGTTGCACTTTGATTGGCAATCATAGGGCGAATTTTGCTTCTTAAGAATGTTGGAAGAGAACATATGAAATTGTAAACAAGACAGACGAAATATAAGTACAATGAATAAAAAGATATAGAAATTTAGGTAAAAGAAATACAATTGAATAAGAAGAAAATGAGATAACCATAAAAGAAAATTAAGAGAAGTAAAGGGAGAAATAGTGAGAAGTTGGAAAAAAAGTAATAAGATATGAAGTTGAATACATAAGATGAATATGCATATGAAATTGTGTCTGTATGGAAATGTGATCTCAGAACCATGCTGTACTCAAATAAGAGGTTTTATTTGTTTTGTTAAAACTCAATAAAACTTTATTTCAAAAAAAAACTGCCTGCAGAGTTCAGAAACAGGATTATTGCAAGGCACAGATCTGGAGAAAACTACAATAAAATTTCTGCTGCACTGAAGGTTCCTAAGAGCACAGTGGCCTCCATAATTCTCAAATGGAAGAAATTTGGCACAACCAGGACTCTTCCAAGTCCTGGTCACCCAGTCAAACTGAGCAGTCGGAGGAGAAGGGCCTTAGTAAGAGAAGTGACCAAGAACCCAATGCTCCAGAGATCCTGTGTGGAGATGGATCAGAGTTCTGAAAGGACAACCATCACTGCAGCTCTCCACCGATCTGCACTTTATGGCAGAGTGGCTAGATGGAAGCCTCTCCTCAATGCAAAACACATGAAAGCCTGCTTGGAGTTTGCAAAAAAGCACCTGAAGGACTCTCGGACTGTGAGGAATAAACTTTAAGTGGAGGTTTTATAAGGAAAATATTGAAGATAATAGGTAACTTCTACTTTTTAGGATTTAACCCCTCTACAGTAAAGGAACTACCAATCAAGAAATATATATCAAACTTTCACTTGATAGATTAGAAATGAAGGCCTTAGAAAAAATATTACATTGCCATGATGTGTCTATTCTTATAAAATTATACAGGGAATGGTTTTCCCTATGATATTCTTTGGAAGTGAAAGTTGGACTTAAAGAAGCAGGATAGTACCATTGATGTTTTTGAATTCTGGTGTTGGGTAAGATTTCTGATAATACCATGAATAGCCAAGAAAACAAACTAGTCAATATAGAACAAATCAACCCAAAATTCTTACACAAGGCACAAATGGCAGGATTAGATTACTGCATTTTTGGACATATTATATGATATTGAGATGCCTGTAATTAGAAAAATAAATAGAAAGGGAAGAGGATGGCAGCAAATCATGTAGATACAATTACAGCAGTTATGGGTATAATGTTGAATATATGAAGAGGTAGGTTAGGGACAGATCATCCTGGAGAAGCTCTATCTATGTGGAAACTAATAGCCTATTCCAACTTCAGGGCACATAATCAAATGCCATGAAATAAATATAAATATTTTCACACAATTCAAGTTTATTCTATGTATTGTTCTGGAATTAAACAATACAACTACAGTACCTGTATGTCAAGATTTACATTATTTATCAGATTAAAAGTAACCTTGGCTAACTTATTTTCAAGATTTGCTCAAGATTTCAAAAAGCAAAATAAAATAGATTTGATGCTGTACATACTTAAATAAGTTTTATCTTTTTCTCTAAACAGAATGCTTACTTGTATCATATGTGTTCATCCACAGAAGAGTTATTGACATTTTGTGGCAGACTTTAAGAATACAGCACTTTTTTCTCATTTGGCTCTTTGGATAGAAGTACTGGATTTCGAATAATGTATGGTCAAAATTGCAAGCATTCATATCTCTTCGCTGAGAAACTGAATTCTTCCAAATTTACAAAATATCTCCTAATCTTACAGAATACTAGCATAAGGATTCCTCTGCTGTTTATTTATATCCCAAATCTTGGAATTACCTCTAAAAACATAATATACTAATTCAGTACACAAAGGTACAAAGAAAATACTATCAAAGTGTGTAAACATATTATGAAAGGAAATAAATTCCAGAATTAGACTCAAGTGCTTATCATTAGTTTTTTACAATGTCATTGAATGTCAGCCCTTCAAAGTAAAGTAGATCAAGAAAAGACAATGGATGGATTCCAGGAATGCTCTATTTATGTTGTAGGATATATTAACTGAATCTCGAAAGCCTTTCCAAGTTTCTTCTGTCCCATTATAAACAAAATCAAGGTGGGGTTTTGAGTTTCTTTCTCATGCTTCTTTCTATCTTTGGACTACCACTTGTTTGAATCTTTAATGGCTTCTCATGTTTTCCTTTTGGCCAGCTCTGAATTCCTTTAAACTGGAATAACATAGCCACCCAACTTTACCTGTTTCCAATTTATGATTTACACATCCTTGCTGTCAGCTTTTTGTGCTTCAAAACACCAGTGAATTATAAAATACAATAGATATCAAAGAAACACAGATAATTCTTCCTTATGGTAACAAATCATTCTATTATCACAATAACATTTAGGTTTACTAAAGGTTGCTGTTGTGGAAAACCAGTCAAATTGTACATTAGTGGAAGCCTTTTTAAAAAAACTGGGAATAGAGATAAAGCAAAACAAGATTATTATTTTTTTGCTTCTTAGGGCAAAAGGCAAGTTATTGGCTCCTCCCCAAACATAGGAGGGGAGAATACTTCAAAGTACTGTCAATGGACTGTGTCTTTTCCCACCACTGAGGACAAGAGATTTAACCCTGACCTGCAACAACTTATAGCTATTTTCATTCCCCTTCATCTGCTGTCTGATCTCAGCCCTGTCAGGTAAGCAAAGTCAAAAAACAAAAGCAACAGGGATTTCAGAAATCTCTCTCTCTCTCTCTCTCTCTCACACACACACACACACTTTTTTTTCACCTAAAGCAAACCAAGGCAGAGTTATTTTGAGATGACTCTGAACCAACAATAACAGCTATATAAATTCAGTGATCAGGATTATTAAATAACACAGGATTGTTATTTAGGAAAAAATATGACGAACAAACCAACTGAAATTCTAGCAAGGCAGTGGTGGGATTCAAATTACCGGTTCTGTGAGCATGGCTTGGTGGGCATGGCAGGGAAAGGATACTGTAAAATCTCCAGTCAGAAGTAGTATTTGCTGGTTCTCTGAACTACTCAAAATTTCCACTACTGGTTCTCCAGAACAGGTCAGAAACTGCTGAATACCACCTCTGGGTATATACAGATATAACTGTTATGGATTAAACCATCGCAGCGATACAAACCGAAACAGCTTCGTCTTACAACAGGCTTGTAATCCTACAATTCTCATTGGCCCGTGAATAGCGAGTTGTGATTGGTCAGGTTTGGCCAGTCTGATTGGCTGTTAATGGAAACCCCTGATTGGATGCTTGTGAAAGCGATAGATTCAGTTCATTGGTTGTTTGATGGCAGCAAGCTCTATAAAAGAGCTACTGCTGCCCAGGTCTTCTGCTCCATTCTTTCTTGTTAAATAAAGAGTTGAAGTCACAGACCGATGTCTCGTCTCCGTTCTTACGCCCATGCCCAGGACTTAACACTGGCGACGAGGATGGGATGCGGAGACGATAGAGCTGACTAGAAAATATTGGACAAAGACAGAACACGTGGTGAAAGAGCGCACGCAACAGACGGCAAGATGACTAGCGGTACCATACCACCCGCTCCATTCGACCGAGCAACCAAAGACTGGGACCCGTATATAGACCGCTTCCAGATGTTCCTGGAGACCAACAATTTAAAAGATGCTACGTCTGGCAAGAAACAAGCGGTGTTCCTGACTCATTGCGGCCCCGCCGTTTTCAAAATGGCTTAAGCATTAGCAAAACCGGCGGAAGTGAAGACCATGGATTGGGACACCCTCGCTCCAATCATCAGGGCCCATTACGCACCCGCAGTACCTACACTGATACGAAGACATGAATTTTACCAGAGGGACCAACGGAAGGACGAGAGCGTTGGTAATTTCATAGCTGACATCCAGAACTTAGGAGGCCTTTGTGGTTTTGCAAACTTAGAGGAACCCCTAAGAGACTGAATAGTTCTGGGATTAAATGCACCGCACATGCAGAGTAAGCTGATGGCAAAAGGCGACATCAGCCTGACAGATGTCATCGCCGACGCTACTGCAGCAGAAGCAACCAGGAAGTCAGCCGCTCAAATGCGCCGAGCGAACGCACTGCTTCGCCAACTCGCCGACGAGGTCCCACTCGCCACTGAGAAGCACGCTACCACTACCCACCATGAAGACCTCGAGTCATC
>BHEV01004875.1:0-14452 GCA_004319985.1 Emydocephalus ijimae | reverse complement strand
CCTTTGCAAAGCCCTGGAAGCCCCGGAAACCCGAGCAACTTCCCAGCAACTTTTGGCTTCCTTTTAACTCGCGGGCACTCGTGCCTCGCCCCGAGCCATACAGCAGCCCGCTCCAAGCAGCCCGCCCCACCCGCTGGGCGGAACCCTTCCCGCTCCTTGGTGGGAAGATGCTTCAGCCTGCAATCTTTGCCTTTGCAAAGCCCTGGAAGCCCTGGAAACCTGAGCAACTTCCCAGCAACTTTCAGCTTCCTTTTAACTCGCAGGCGCTCGCGCCTCGTCCCGAACCTCACAGCAGAGAGGAAGCCCGGAGCGCCGCCGGGTCACCTCCTCCAAGCATCCCACCTGCCCACCCGCCTGCTGGGCTTCCCCTCCACCGTGCGGCTCGGGGCCAGGCACGAGCGCCCACAAGGAAAAAGGAAGCCGAAAGTTGCTGGGAAGTTGCTTGGGTGCTGGGAGCAGGCTTTTAAAGTGCTGCCCGAGCAGGACCGCCAAGCTGGGAAACGGGGCACCAAGGCAGGGCAAGGCTCCACCAGCAGCGGCCTAGCTTTAGGTGGCTCCAAGCAGCCCGCCCCGCCCGCCGGGCGGAACCCTTCCCACTCCTCGGCAGGAAGACGCTCCAGCCTGCAAACTTTGCCTTTGCAAGGTTTAAGCCTGGAAGCCCCGGAAAAAAAGGGTGGATCGGCGGGGACTCACCTTCAGAGAGGTCGCACTTGAAGGTGATTTCGAACTCCCAGCTGAGGCCTTTGCAAATTTCTTTTCTTTCCTACCCCTAGATTGCTCCGCACTGTTTTGCAGCTTTGGGGGCCACGCGGCACAGGGCAATACGCCACGCCCAGCGATTTTTTTTCAGGGGCGGGCCGGATTGGACAGACCGATGGGCCAGATGTGGCCCGCGGGCCATAGTTTGCCCACCCCTGGTTTAAAGTCAACATGAAATCTGCGTTTTTAATGTTGTAATTGATAGCTGTAACCAGAATGATTCAAAATACCAGTTATAAACCAAGCTTTTTAAAAATGCAATAATTTCTGCATAGTTAAGTATATCTACTTTAAAAGCTGGGTTAAAATTCTGGCAAACTCCCTTCTTATTTTGCTCTTCAATTTTTTTCACTAGTTCATTAGCACAAGATCTGGTTAAATCTTAGTCCTTCATATTGGAAAACATCATTTGATACTTTCATATGCCAAGAGTGCACTAATTTTCTCCTGAGGGGAAAGGAGTCTTTAATTTCCGTACTCCTTACTTTAGAAAGGAGCAACTTATTTTTAAGTATAATAAAACTGAAGTATTTGAATTCTCCAAAGGAATTCTTACCCGCTGCCACTCTTGAAAAATTAATGGCTTTGACTTTGATCAAATCAGGGAATTTAAATATGTAATATTCTACTTCCAAGTCTCACTGACCTAGTATGAATAACAAAGGCTTGTCACTTCCCAGGCATATAAGTTTTCAGGACTCATTGTCATCAATCCCCCTCTATATGGTGCACAGACTTGGTACTATGTATTTTCATACACTTATACTGAGGCAGTGTAATTTTTTTGAGGATATAAACTGTCTAAACTGTCTACCTGTATACCTGTCTACTCTGTCTAAACTGTCTACCTAATTGTATGTTGAAACTGGAGTCTGGGCTGATCGTTTTGGCAACTTCTATGTGGTTTTCTAACTGAAATATATTGGTATATCTAAGGAGAATAGATCACTAAATTTGTTGCAATTACCATAGCATGCTATGTAATATGTTCAGTCTGTAATGTTGGTGAAATTGCTTTTCCAATTAAATTGAAATGGCCCTTTATGTACATTTTAAAAATTATTTGATTGTATGTGTATTTATGTATCTATCCATCCTTCTCCCTCTCTCTTCCTCCCTCCTTTCTGTCTCGCTTATATCTTTTTATTTTGATTTGTATATGTTATTTTTTTTCACTGCAAAATAAATAGCCTACAAATAAATTTGAAACCCCAGCAGTTCAACAATGGAAGATTGTAGATTGGTAAAAAGCACATTTTTTTTGTTGCTGAAAGCAAGCATTGTGGGGAATAGCCCAATCTTAAGAGTTAAGCTGTTCTACGAGGCCTGATTCACTACTGAGGTGGCGTACTTCTGAGCTCTTACCCTTCTTATATCCTACTGTACAGAATCTGAAACACCCCTTCTCAAGTTCAATATCACAGATCAAATGTGCTTACAGAAAGCCTGCATCTCTGAACTTTTTCTCCTCGTGGGGGGAATTGAGAAGAGGGATGAAAATAATCTATTATCCATGTAGGGAGCAACTAAAGGGACATACCAAGATCATGAAGAGAAAGCAAAGATATAGGAAAAACCTAAAAGGGAGGCTCTTTCTTTTTATTTCTAGGTCCCCAGGGATCAATAGGATAAAATAGTTTCTGCTAAGTCCTTCTTCGTTTCTTCTATTTTCTCTCTGGGTATTTCTGAAGCTCTTGCCGTGTCATAACTCTGCCTCTTCTTCAAATCTTACCAGGAAGGAAGACAGTTCCAGATGTTGTTTTCTTCCACTGCTAACTTTTCCACCGCACAATATTTTAGGATTAATTGTCTTCCATCTGGAAGTGCTTCATCTCACTTTCGCCTGAAGAATCTTCAAGTGTATAAATGCAAGGATCAAATTGCAGAGATTCTCTAGGGACTAAATTCACAACTCGGATAAGAATCTGAGCATTGTGATTAAAATCATAAGAAAAAGGGAGTTTATGCGCACTCCCTGTTGTTTTGTGTAATGCCCAGATACAATTCTGGATTCACACAATGTGTTTAATTCTGAATATGAACTATCAAAATATAATTGTTGGGTTCATTTTACATGGCCAAATAAATATATCATATAATGGTTTAAAGCGATGTCATTCAACATGCTGGGATATGAGATTGACACACAATCAACAATGCTGAAATACAGACTGGGTTCCTACAATATGCCTTAAAAAGATATTACCTACACCATTTTATCCTTGTCTAGCATGGAGTGCATAGTTTGCTTGTGGGGTCTTACCAAAGGTAGACATGAATTCAACTGTGTGAACCAAATTTTGTGTAGTTAAAAACTCTATTTGCATAAAAGGTATTATTTTTGTATTGTAATACTATAGTTATGCAGTATTTAGATTTAGACTTACATAATTTATACAGAAAATATAATGTTTAATTATTTATATTTCAGTTCTTATATTATTTAATATATATTTGATATACTGTTGGAAAATCAATCACTCATATGAAGGTTTCATTTGCAATCTTCTACAGCCATTAATGTTTTAAATTAATACATTACTGAATATAACTTTACATAACTGCATGTCAGTTGGTCATTAATATGTACTATTTCCTATGTTATCAGCAGAAATTGGAGTCAGTTCAAATATAATGGCTAATGATGTATTGTTGAATATCACATAAAGCTGATAGCACTTCATATTCCAAGCTCAATTGGAAATCCACTTAACTAGATGCTGGCAAAATTCTAGGTTGCTACTTGACTCTTCTCCAATACACCAGCCTGTTTTCTCTTGGCTTAGCACAAGAATTGCCAAACCTTTCCAAGCATGGACATCCCTATTGATAAATAAACAAAGAACATGCTTAAATCTAACAAAATTTGTTCCTTAATCTCTCACTTAACATTGACAAAACTAACACAAAATCACTCATTGTTTATAAGTTTTCAAATCTAGTTTAGATTACAAACAGCTCATTAGTGAAAAACAAAGATGCATACAATTTAGCAATATCTTATAGCAAAAATTTAGTGGAAAAAGATGTTTACTGAAAAACTGAGAATTTTTTAAAATCATACTTTAAATCTCCTTTTAATGTTTTTTCTAATATTTTACACCTATACTAATTTTTACATATAAGGTTTCATATTTTTTTGTGTGAATTCCTTTTTCTTTGAAGCTCCTGAGATATTTTGAAGTAAATAGAAAAAATAAATGATTCTCTGATCTCTACTTTTGCGACACCTGACCGCCAGGAATTAGTCTATTCTCTGAGCTGTGGAAAACACATCAAATCTATTACAGTACTTCTAGTTCATTTTTTTTTAGGAGCAGGTTTGCAACTGGTGGATCATGATATTACGATTCATAGTTCAACTACAGCATAGCTAACTCAGGATGATGGTTATTTCTCAATACTGAAACCTCCATTGACATTTGTTGTTGTCACAAAGTCACAAAGTCGTATTCGATGGATCACGACCCCATGGACAATGTTCCTCCAGACCTTCCGGTCCTCTACCATCCCCTGGCATACATTTAAGCTCACACTGAATGCTTCAGTGACTCCATTCAGCCACCAGATTCTCTGACGTTCCTTCTTATTTTGCTCTCAATTGTTCCCAGCATTAGGCCAGTGAGTCCTTCCTTCTCATTAGGTGGCCAAAATATTTGAGTTTCATCTTCAGGATCTGGCCTTCTAAAGAGCAATCACGGTTGATCTCTTCTAGTTCTGACTGGTTTGATCGCCTTGCAGTCCAAGAGAGTCCAAGAATCTTGCAGGAATCTTCTCCATCACCATAGTTCAAAGGCCTCATTTCTTTGGCGTTCAGCCTCCCTTTTGGTCCAACTTTCACAACCATACATTGCAATCGGGAAAACCATAGCCTTGACTATATGCATTTTTGTTTGCAGGGTGATATCTCTGCTTTTTAGTATGCTGTCTAGATTTGCTATAGCTTTCCTCCCCAGGAAAAAACATCTTTTAATTTCTTGGCTGTAGTCCCCATCTGTGGTGATCTTGGAGCCCAGGAAAATAAAATCTGTCACAACTTCAATTTCTTTGACATTGACATTATCACTTAAATAAAACCAGAAACAAATAGTTGTCAGGAATCTAAGCCCACAGTTTACAGCACTGGTTTAGATTCAATAAGAAGTCCCTCAATGAAATTGGAAGAGATTAGTGAAAATCAAGACATATCAAGACAAAAAATTCTTTACTTTTAACAGCTTTAACTTGGCTTCTCAGAAGCTATCTAAATTCTTATAATAAGCTTCCCAAACTCCTTTCATGAGAGCCTTTACCATTGCTTGGAAGTAATTGATGCTAGGAAGAGCACAAGGAAAAAAAGGAGTGTTACTGGCAAAAAGAGAGAGAAGAAAAAATAGGATAGGGTAGGGAAAAAAATTAACAGTAGCCAGAAACAGAGCTGGTGAACAGAAATGGAAGGAAGGAAATTTGTGACCATATTGCTCACATTTGAATTTTCATTGATTGATCATATTTAAATACTGTCAAATCCCTAAGGATTCTTGGTGGCTTAAAAAAAAGATGATTATCACATGATGTACTCAAGAAATTGTAAATTTTAACATTACAATTAGAATGTATCCAACATAATCTATGGAATCCTAGTTTTCAAAATAATACCACTAGGAGTGGTAGAAAACTCGATATTGCAGAAATACTCCTTTTCTTGCTTACCTCATAGGCTTCTCCTTCAGAAATAATTATACTTTATTACATCCAACTGAGATCGGAAGGGATGTCCACTTCAGCACTCAGGACACATTATACTAAGATTTTCTTTTGGACTTGGTCTGCAATTTTGGTTCCATTTTTTCCTGAACTAATTTTGAAACATTATCCATTTTTATACCTCCAGATGAAGGATAGCATGTTGTGACAGAAACATTTAAAAGCATGCAGAAAATGTGGGGAAAATATAATTCAACAACATCCTAATTAAAATTGAGAGAAAGATAGAAATACAGCTAACATTTTTTTATTATTGGTAATTAATATTCCACATTTCATATTTACCTGAAATTTTTGCTTTGTGATATAGAAACAAAATAAATATGATATTATAATCATATGATCACTACTCCAAACTTATAGATTCACAGCTGATATGAAGCATGGTTTACTTAATGAACTTTTGTGTTTGACACATAGTTCTCCATGGCTATCTGATTCTCCAGACTTATAGGGCAATTTGTCTCCATCTGTTTTAAAAGCAGTCGCTGAAGAATAAATCATGAAATTAGTGCCAGAAAATTCTCAGTTGATCTTAGTGAAATGTACAATGTGTATATTTCCCTATGGAGGAATAGCTAGGTTAAACATTGGTTAAAAGTATCTGGTTACATGCAAACGTTGAGTCAGCTTTGTTTCCTACATCTTCTTTCTTACATCAATCAATCAATCTGTCAATCAATCCACATCTATCAGTGCTCAGTCCAGTGTTCAAAGATAAGAAGCAGCAGTAGGACATGTCAAATTTTCAACTTTCAATTTCCAACGTTACGGATGCTTAAAAGTTATGACATACCTTGGGGATTGTAAATATATTTTGGTTACTTTAATATAATTTAGATGTGCTTGGTAAGTAACTACATAAATATCACAACTTTATATATTTTGTTTATTTCATATGGTCTCAACGTCTAAAGAAAGATGCTAAGCATTTAATGTTCTTGCATTATTAATATTAATACTTCACCTTTCCCATATTCTTTAATTGCTTACATAATCTAGCTGTGCATTGCAATGTCTTTGGAGAACCAGGTATATGTCTGTTCCAGAAGTGGTATTCAGCAGGTTCTGACCAGTTCTGGAGAACTGGTAGCAGAAATTTTAAGTAGTTCGGAGAACCAGCCAATACCACCTCTGACTGGCCCTGCCCCCATCTATTCTCGACCTCCCGAGTCCCAGCTGATTGGCTGGGTCTTCTTTTGTTGCCCTGCACAGGAGAATGGAACTGGAAAGAGGTTAGTAGGGTGGGGAGGGAATGGGATTCTGCAGCAACCTTCCCCTGCCATGCCCACCAAGCCACGCCACATCCACCAAGCCATGCCCACAGAACCGGTAGTAAAAAAAAAATGAATCCTACCACTGGTCTGTTCTCTCCTCAACAGGGCTCATGGGATTAAATCTTTTTCATTTTTCTTTCTGATATATATTAAATTTAGTGCTGCCTTTAACTATATAAATTGTTCATGCTGTGCGATTAGGACAATAAATACACTGCTCAAAAAAATAAAGGGAACACTTAAACAATACAATGTAACCCCAAGTCTTGAAATCAAACTGTCCACTGAGGTAGCAACACTGATTGACAATCAAATTCACATGCTGTTGTACAAATGGAATAGACAACAGGTGGAAAACAGAGGCAGTTAGCAAGACATCCCCAATAAAGGAGTGGTTCTGCAGATGGTGACCACAGACCACTTCTCAGTTCCTATGCTTTCCGGCTGATGGTTTGGTCACTTTTGAATGCTGGAGGTGCTTTCACTCTAGTGGTAGCATGAGACGGAGTCTACAACCCACACAAGTGGCTAGGTAATGCAGCTCATACAGGATGGCGCATCAATGTGAGCTGTGGCAAGGTTTGCTGTGTCTGTCAGCGTAGTGTCCAGAGCATGGCGATGCTACCAGGAGACAGGCCAGTACATCAGGAGACATGGAAGAGGCTGTAGGAGGGCAACAACCCAGCATTAGGACCACTACCTCCGCCTTTGTGCAAGGAGGGACAGGAGGAACACTGCTAGAGCCCTACAAAATGACCTCCAGCAGGCTACAAATGTGCATGTGGCTGCTCAAATGGTCAGAAACAGACTCCATGAGGGTGGTATGAGGCCCAACGTCCACAGGTGGGAGTTGTGTTTACAGCGCAACACCGTGCAGGATGTTTGGCATTTGTTAGAGAACACCAAGATTGGCAAATTCACCACTGGCTCCCTGTGCTCTTCATAGATGAAAGCAGGTTCACACTGAGCACATGTGACAGATGTGACAGGGTCTGGAGACACCATGGAGAACATTCTGCTGCCTGCAACATCCTCCAGCATAATCGGTTTGGCAGTGGATCAGTAAT
Organism: Emydocephalus ijimae; assembly: GCA_004319985.1. Lineage (NCBI taxonomy): Eukaryota > Metazoa > Chordata > Lepidosauria > Squamata > Elapidae > Emydocephalus > Emydocephalus ijimae. The sequence goes on along the minus strand of BHEV01004875.1, from coordinate 6,603 downwards.
GGTGTGGGGTGGCATTTCTTTAGGGGGCCGCACAGCCCTCCATGTGCTCGCCAGAGGTAGCCTGACTGCCATTAGGTACCGAAGTGAGATCCTCAGACCCCTTGTGAGACCATATGCTGGTGCAGTTGGCCCTGGGTTCCTCTAAATGCATAACAATGCTGGACCTCATGTGGCTGGAGTGTGTCAGCAGTTCCTGCAAGATGAAGGCATTGATGGTGTTGTGTATACAATAAAGTAATAAAGTGTAAGCTTGAGGTAAAGTGCAGGGTTCTGGCCCTGCACTTCTGATTGGCTATCAAGCGGCCAAACCGGATTGGCCAGTTCTAAGGAATCCGATTGGCCCTTAATGGAGAGTTACTATTGGTTGAAAGAGCTAGCGTTCCTAGCTCTCTATTGGTTAACATTTAAAAAGATTGCCTATATAAGGCGGAGTTCACTGTTGTTAAATTGAGAAGTCACTATGTAAATAAAGAGCTGAAGTTCACCGTTCAGAGGCTGTCTCCATTATTTCTGACCCATGCTCAATACTTGACATTGGCGACGAAGGTGGGATTTGGAGACGTCTGAACCGAAGAAGTCAGGAAGCAAACCGAGCACGTGACAGACGACGCCAACAACGGAACCATGTCCAGTGGCAACGTACCACCCGCTCCGTTCGATCCAAACCAAGAGGATTGGAAATCCTACATGGATCACTTCCAAATGTTTCTCGAGATGAGCAACCTCAAGGACGCCACGCCAGCAAAAAAAAGAGCGTTGTTCCTAACGCATTGCGGCCCAGCCATATTTAAGATGGCCAAAGCACTGGCCAAACCGCGAGAAGTAAAGGCCATGAGCTGGGATGACCTCGAACCCATCCTGAGAAACCACTACGCGCCAACTGTGCCTACGCTCATGAGACGCCACGAGTTTTATCAGAGGAACCAATGAAAAGGGGAAAGCGTAGCCAATTTCATGGCAGACCTCCGAAACTTGGGGGGCCTCTGCGGGTTCGCCGATTTAGAAGAGGCACTGAGAGATCGAATAGTTCTGGGACTAGATGCACTCGGCGTGCAAAGCAAGCTGATGGCGAAAGGCGACATCAGTCTTGCTGACGCCATCGCCGATGCTACGGCAGCGGAGGCAACCAAGAAGTCGGCTGCACAACTCTGCCGAACCTGCTCTACGGTAACCCCACCGACTGGTGAAATTTTATCCAACGCAGAAGGGCAGCTTGCAACGACACACCACGAGGTCCTCACAATTCAACGCCAAGACCTCAAATTTCAACGCCTCATCCTCAAGGACTATCAGGGGAATCGAATCCCCATCGTCGGGTCCTGTCGAGTCCGAGTTTCCTTCAAGAAGCACACAGCGTACTTACCTCTAACGGTTATCGACAGAGACAGACCTAGCCTACTAGGCCTCCAATGGTTCGCGCCACTCGGCATTGAAGTGGCCGGCGTGAACCAAGTCAGTGGTGGTGATTGGGAGGAGGACCTTATCTCTGAGTTCAGTGATGTCTTCGCAGACAGCTTAGGCGAGTATAAGGGGACCCCGATCTCATTCAGCTTAGATCCTAAAGTAGCTCCTATTTGTTTGAAGCCCCATCGAGTCCCGTTCGCCTTAAAAGCAAAGATCGATGAACAACTTGAGAAGCTAATTGCTCAAGGGGTGCTGAAGCCCATCGATCACTCCCCATGGGAAACCCCTATTGTAACACCCATTAAACCAGACGGGTCAATCCAAATTTGCAGAGACTACCGGGCCACTTTGAAGCACGCCCTGCAGCAGAACGCGTATCCAGTTCCTGTGGTACAGCACCTCCTCCATTCCCTAGGGGGCGGGAAGGTTTTCGCTGAATTAGATTTAGCTCAAGCTTTTCAACAATTACCAGTGGATGAGAAAACGGCTCAGGCCCAAACTATTGTAACGCACCCAGCTGCAATTCGGAGTTTAAATGCACCCGGCTGCAATTCGGAGTTTGTGTAGCCCCAGGGATATTCATGGAAAGGTTATTGCAAGGAATCTGGGGCGTGGTCCCCTATTTTGATGATGTCTTAATTGCAGCCCCTACAAAAAAAATCTTACAGTACCGTTTAAAATGTGCCCGAAAAAGAAATTCCAAGAGGCCGGACTTAAGGTGAAAAAAAATAAATGTAAATTGTTTACTGACAGTATTGAGTTTCTAGGGTACCGGATTGATAGCCAGGGCATCCACCCTACCGAAAGTAAATTAAGAGCGATCACAAACACTCCCAGGCCATGAAACAAGGCCGATCTCCAGGCGTTTTTCGGCCTCATCAATTTTTATAATGTATTTTTACCGCACAAAGCAACTGTCGCTGAACCGTTACACCGGTTATTAGATAAAAAAGCATTGTGGGTTTGGGGTTACTGGGAAGAACAAGCGTTCCGGAATGTTAAAAAACTGCTCACGTCTGACTCTGTACTCATGCAGTATAACGAGACTTTACCGTTAGTTATAACCTGCGATGCATGTTAAAGAAGCCCTCGCAATTGTCTCAGCTGTGAAAAAATTTCATGAATATGTGTATGGGAGGGTATTTACTGTTGTAACTGACCACAAACAATTGCTAGGGATAATAGCCGGGGACAAGCCAACCCCCTACATATTATCCCCTAGGATTACCCGATGGTCAGAATTCCTAGCTGCTTATAATTATCGGCTGCAATATCGCCCGGGAAAAGCCATTCCCCACGTCGACGCATTGAGCCGAGCACCACCNAGCCCGAGTCCTAGGCTGGGTAGAACGCGGATGGCCATTGGACCAAGTACCAGATGATGTCGCACCATTTAAATCCCGACAGACTGAACTATTCTCCCAAAAAGGCTGCATCATCTGGGGTGATAGAGTCGTCATCCCAGAACGACTCCGGAAGGCGTTGCTGTGAATTTTGCACGAGAGCCACCCCGGCATCGTGCGAATGAAGGCGCTTGCGCATAGCTACGCATGGTGGCCGGGCATGGATCGGCAAATCGAGCAGTGGGTGAAAGCCTGTCCCAATTGCCAACAAGTCAGCAACGCCCCACCTAAAGCCATGCCTACTGAATGGGAGACGCCACGTGGACCCTGGTCCACAATCCACCTGGATTTTGCAGGGCCGACCAAAGGCCACACCTTGCTACTTACAGTCGACGCATACTCCAATTGGCTGGAAATCCATCGTATGACAACTACAACCTCCGAAGCAGTAATTAAGATCCTAAACAGACTCTTTGCAACCCACGGCCTACCAGACGTCCTGGTGTCTGATAACGGGCCACAGTTTACTGCACTAATGTTCGAGCAGTACCTCGCTGACCGCGGCATCCACCATGCGCTCACCTCGCCTGCGCACCCTGCGACCAATGGCCGAGCAGAACGCATGGTCCAATTTGTAAAAAAGACCTTGCAAAAAGTAGACTATGACAACATTGACGACAAGGTCAATCAAATTCTGTTCCTATAACATATCACTCCACATAGCGTTACCGGCAGAACTCCCGCCGAACTACTAATGGGACGAAGACTCCGCTCCCAACTCGACCGGCTGCACCCTGCTTACGAACCAGAAAAACCAATAGGATCCAGTGGCCGCTGTCGCACCTTCCAGGTAGGAGACCTCGTTTATGCACGGAACTTGTCGGGCGACCCCTTATGGACAGAGGCGACAGTAGTACGTGTAACCGGCCCCAAATCCTACGTGGTGCAATGCCTTGACAATAAATTGTGGAAACGGCATATCGACCAATTGCGGTCATGACTTGCAACGGCCAGTCAACAGCTCCCCAATGACCAAACCGAGGGGGGGGGAGGTATGGAACAAGACGAAAATCCAGGGAACCCGTTCGAAGGGAACGACGAATTAAATGATGCTCAGGAATCGGAGCAAGAGGAAGAAATACTTGCACCTCAGGGAATTGAGGAAAATGTGGGCAATGAAGAAGAAATAAACCCTGAACTAGAGGCAGAACCACTGCCAAGCAACAACCTACCTCAACAGGATTGCAATCAACCAATCCAATGAAAATCTAAGAGACTTAAAAGAGAACCTTCTTATTTAAAAGACTATATAACTGCACCTGAATTGAGAAGCCAGGGGGAAGGGGTGTAGTGTATACAATAAAGTAATAAAGTGTAAGCTTGAGGTAAAGTGCAGGGTTGTGGCCCTGCACTTCTGATTGGCTGTTAAGCGGCCAAACCGGATTGGCTAGTTCTAAGGAATCCGATTGGCCCTTAACGGAGAGTTACTATTGGTTGAAAGAGCTAGCGTTCCTAGCTCTCTATTGGTTAACATTGAAAAAGGTTGTCTATATAAGGCAGAGTTCACTGTTGTTAAATTGAGAAGTCACTATGTAAATAAAGAGCTGAAGTTCACCGTTCAGAGGCTGTCTCCATTATTTCTGACCCATGCTCAATACTTGACAGATGGTATGGACTGGCCCGCCTGTTCCCCAGACCTGAATCCAACTGAGCAAATCTGGGACATCATGTCTCGCTCCATCCACCAATACCACATTGCACCACAGACTGTCCAGGAGTTGGGGGTGCTTTAGTCCAGATGTGGGAGGAGATCCCTCAGGAGACCATCCGCCACCTCATCAGGAGCATGCCCAGGCGTTGGAGGGAGGTCATACAGGCACGTGGAGGCCAAACACACTACTGAGCCTCATTTTGACTTGTTTTAAGGACATTACATCAAAGTTGGATCAGCCTGTAGTGTTTTTTTCCACTTTAATTTTGTGTGTAACTCCAAATCCAGACCTCCATGGGTTGCTAAATATGGTTTCCATTGATAATTTTTGTGTGATTTTGTTGTCAGCACATTCAACTGTGTAACGAACAACGTATTTAATAAGAATATTTCATTCATTCAGATCTAGGATGTCTTATTTTTGTATTGCCTTTATTTTTTTGAGCAGTGTACTTTTTATCTCTTTCTCAATAGTTTGGTACTTATGTGTTAAGTATTATATTGGGTCTTCACTGTTTTGACTTTCTACAGCTGCCTGTATATTTCCTCAAAAATCTCTGATTTTACAACCATTTGTTTCTGTTTTTCTTCCCTTTGATCATGATGTATCATTTTGGTTAAAGTGACTTTTATTCTCTTTGCAAGTGTTGCTGTATAAAGCTTATAATTTACACTCGGTAAAGAAATAAATCTGGGTGACTTTGGGTGAATTGAATCTTTTCCTGCTTTATAAATCAAAGAGTTATAACTCTTATATTAAAATACCAGCTTGTCCCAGGGGCAGAATATAAAATAAACATGAACCAGTTCAAACCCTTATCTAGATAACTTAACTACGGCTTCCTTGTTTATTCTATTTATTGATTGTTTCAACTTCACTGGTACCTTATAAATTATTATCAATGTGTACTTTAGCTGTTGCTAGATTTGAATAATATCTGAAGTTTCAATTAAATTTTCTGTAACAAAATTACAGATTATTTTGCTCTCAACTGCCTTTCCTTATTTACTTTCTGTTTTGAAACTTGAATTGTTACAAAATGTATGGATAAATATGTCTCCTTGAGCGGAAATATCTCCATAACATGCTTCCTGCCTGTCAGGTACATTATTTAGAGCTGTGATGGCAAATCTATGGCATGAAGAACCATTTGTACCAGCACACAAGCCGCAGACAAACTTACCTCACTGTGCATGTGCATGCCTCATAGCTGATTTTCGGCCTGTTTGAGGCCTTTTTCAGCCTCCCAGAGGCTTGAGGAAAGCTATTGAGGGCTGAAAAATAGGCTCGTTTTGTCATTTCCCGTATTTCCAGAAATACTGGAAGTGACGAAATGGGCCCATTTTTTGGCCTGCAAAGGTTGCAAAATCCTTCCTTAAGCCTTTGGGAGGCCGAAAAAGGCCTCAAATGGGCCAAAAATCATCTGGGAGGCACAGTGCAGGTAAGGGGGCAGTGGGCGGGGGATTGCACACACATGCATAGGGGCATGGGGGGGGCATGTACATTGCCTTCTGAGTGCTGGCACATGAGTGTGCACAAGTGTGAGCACAAGTTTTGGCGCAGAAGCCCCAAAAGGTTAGCCACCACTGAATTAGAGTAACCTATTCATAGCTCTTACATTTTCAGATTTGCTTTGCAGGGAAGATTTCTGATTCATCATTTTTTGGGATTGGATTTTTTAATTTGGATGGGAACTAACAAGAGTTGCAATTGTGTTCTAAAATGCCAAATGATCGCTGAAGTTCAGCCTTGGGAACTTAAAACGCTTCTTGTAAGTAGACCCTTGCACGAAAGCTTTTCAAAAGTCTTCTTAAAATAAAAAAATACCACTAAACTATAGTACCTCTTCACCACTTTGTACAATTTGGGAGAGAAGCACAAAGTCATACTCATTTTGAGTGCCAATTGTTTGTGTCTGATGTAAGGATGAATGCTTGTCAGAATCCCTAGAAGTGCCAAGTGAGTAATTGATATCTTGCATGGTGAATCTGAAGACAATCAGAGGAAGGAAAATACTAAAAATATGAACACACATTTGTTTGTATCATGTGCAAACACATAGCACCACCTGGATTCAAAGTTGATCCAAGGAAAAAGGCTTTATTGGAATAAACAGCTGCAGATGGGTCCTCCCCTTTTTGCAG
>BHEV01004873.1:0-11407 GCA_004319985.1 Emydocephalus ijimae | reverse complement strand
GACCAAAACTGGATGCAGTATTCTAGGTGTGGTCTTATTAAGGCTTTATAGAGTGGTATTAGTACCTCACTTGATCTTGATCGTATCCCTTTGTTAATGCAGCTTAGGATTGCATTGGCTTTTTTGGCGGCTGCTGCACACTGCTGGCTCATATTTCACTGGTTATCCATTAAGACTCCGAGATCCCTCTCACAGTTACTACTATTAAACCTGGTTTCACCCAGTCTTTATGTGTACTTTTGGTTTTTCTTGCCTAAGTGTAAGACTTTACTTTTCTCTAGATTAGATTTCATTTTGTAAGATAGCGCCCAGTGTTCAAGTTTGTCAGGATCCATCTGGATCTTGAGCCTATCATCTAGGGTGTTGGCTATTCTTGTCAGCTTAGTATCATCTGCAAATTTGGTAAATTCCCTCATCTAAGTTGTTTATCAAGACATTGCGGTCTGAGATGGAATCTTGGGGTACCCCACTGCTTACTTCCCTCCATGTAGATGTAGTACCATTAAGCCTTAGTGTAGGAGTACAACAAAATTATGAGAAACTCACTTCTTCCTGTGCACACTGATCTTCCTCATCTATCAATTGGCAAGCATAAACTGGACATTAATATTTGAACCACTATAAGTCCGTGTATTTGCCATACGTTAAATGAATAAATAAACCATTAAGGACTTCTAGTTGAATATGGTTTGTCAGCCAGTTACAAATCCATCTGATGGTGATGCTATCTATCCAACTTTTTTCTAGAAAATAGGTTGCGGTCGACTTTGTTGAATGCCTTGCTGAAGTCTAAGTATATTATGTCTATAGAATTTCGCTGGTCTATGTTGAAAAATGAAATAAGATTGGTTTGGCATGATCTGGTTTTAACAAACTCATGCTGAGTTAATTACTTTACTTGTTTCTAGATGTTGGCAGATCTGTGTTTTTATTATCTTTTCCAGTATCTTTTTGGGTAGTGATATTAGGCTGATAATAGCATCTATCTTTGGAGTTCATCTCATGGTTCCCACTGCATATGGAGAATGCAATTTAGAATATAAGTGATGGAAACAATGAGTTAACTAATGAAGTAAAAACATATTGTTCCTCTGTAGTACTGAGGGCAAGGGGAAGAATGTAATATATCTGAATGAAGATGGTTGGTTTCATGGAATGATTGTGCAGAAGTGAAAGAGAAGATTTCATTTTGAAGACAAGGATTAAACTGTACATCAGAAAATATGAATTGGTAATGTCAGAACTTGATAGCAACAATTAGGATTAGAAACAACACTTAAAAAACAAAATTAAGTGCAAGGATTCTAACAAGTATCTTTTTGCTTCTCAATAAACCATTCATATTGCTGACTTCTTATTTTCTCAGAATAGTAGAGTTGGAAGCAAAGGTGGTATTCAGCCAGTTCTGACAGGTTCTGGAGAACTGGTAGTGGACATTTTGAGAACTGGCAAATACCACCTCTGGTTGGTCCCACCCCCATCTATTTGCTGCCTCCCGAGTCCCAGCTGATCGGCTGGGGCTCCTTTTGTTGCCCTGCACAGGAGAACAGAGCTGGAAAGAAGGCTAGTGGGGTGGGGAGGGAATGCGGCTTTTACAGTTTCCTTCCCCTGCCACCCCCCACCAAGCCAGCCTCACAGAACTGGTAGTAAAAAAAAATTGAATACCACCACTGGTTGGAAGGGGCCTTGGAGGTCTTCTTGTCCAACCCACTTCTCAAGCAGGAAACCCGAAACCATTCCAGACAAATGGCTACGCAATCTCTTCTTAAAAACTTCCAGTGATGGAGCATTCACAACTTCTGAAGGCAAGCTATTCCATTGGTTAATTGTTTTCAGTGTCAGGAAATGTAACCTTAGTTCTAGGTTGCCTCTCTCTTTTATTCATTTCCATCCATTCTATCTTTTTCTTTCATTGTTTCAGTGATGTGTGAGAAATTTTAGCTGTTTCCTTAAGCCAGGCTAATCTGCACATGAATACGACTTAAAGAAAGGTCACTAGCTTAATTTTTAGTAGGATATACACTTACACACATGAATAGAGGAGACCATTGGTTGGGGATACAGGTAGTTTTTGCTTAGCAACCACAACTGAGACCAGTGACTTAGTCACGAAGTAGTGTGATAGTTAAGCAAAACATCACATGATCAGGATGGACTTACAATGTCATGTCCCATTCAGTTATTAAGTGGGTCATCAGTACAGCAAATTTATTCAGGCATTCACTAGACTAGACCAAAGAATGAATGAGAAAGGCGAGTATTAGTGTAGAAAAAGAGATCTGGGTTTCAAATAATTGCTTTAAGCAAAAATCTGCTTATATGAACATGTGACAATGGAATACTAAAAGCATGACTGATATGATTGTTTATGATGAAAGACAGAGAACTAGTGAAAAATACAAATTGATAAGAGGCTCTAAGTGTGAGACCAATCATTTTTTGCTGGCATGAACCATGGATCTTGGGAAAAAAATAGACATGAAAAAAAAAGAAGAGAGAAAAAGTAAGAATGAAATTAGAATGAATGTAGGAAAACAAAGTACAAGTCATGTACACAACAGTGTTATAGATTAATATACAATCGGAATGAATGAGGAGTGGTTGAGGGGAAAGAGAGAGTGGGAGGGAGTAAAAAGAAATAGGTTTTAGAGTGCTGCAACAGTAGGTGGCATTAAACTGAGGGTGTGGAACTGTGGCCCTTTTATGACTTGTGGACTTCAACTCCCAGAATTCCTGAACTAGCCATACTGGTTCAGGAATTCTGGGAGTTGAAGTCCACAAAACATAAAGGGGCCATAGTTCCCCACCTCTGTGTTTAAATTAATGGAATATGAAACAGAAGGCTTGGTGGAAAGGTGACGTGAAAAGAAGTGAATGGAAAAAAATGCATGTAGCAATGTTTCTCAACCTTGGCAACTTGAAGATGTGTGGACTTCAACTCCCAGAATTCCCCACCTAGCTAAGTGGGGCTAAGAAATTATGGGAGTTGAAGTTCACACATATTCAAACCGCCAAGGTTGAAAAACTCTGGGCCACAAAGGAAAATAATTGCTGCAAACAATCCTTTGTGGATAAGAAAAAGACTTAAAAAGAAAAAGATAATTCCAAGAATATAATCAAAATACAAAAAATGCTGCCCAAAAGCTGCATGGACTTGCCCATGTAATTGCCAAGAGTCAACTCTGACTTACACACACACACACAAGAATATGCTTTAGGAAAGTAATAAATGAGTGAAATTAAAAGAGGCAGTGAAAAAGCAGAGCAATTTTGATGAAAATAATCATTTCAGAGGTAGATGAAGAAGCCTAAATAAGGAGCCCGCCAGCAGAGTGAAATTAAAAATAAAAGTAATGGAATGATTGGGAATAAAATTGAAGTGAGGAAACGTTGAAAGGAATCTAAATGTGAATGAAAGTGATATGATGAGGAGTGGAATTGAAATTAATGCTATATGTCTTTGTGTCTAAGAAGAAGGAAAAAAAGGATAAAAAGGAAGACATAGATGGTGTAAGAATGCTGAAAAACGATAAGGCTGCAAGTGCGGGTGGTGTTAATTGGAGAAACGGTAAACTATGAATGTGGTCTGCTTATGGTGAGGCTGTAGGACATGTTTAATGTATGTGTGAAAATTACATTGGGTACCTAATGATTGGAAGAAAGCCATTATTATTCCCTTACGTAAAGAGAAAACTAACCAGTGTGAATACAGAAACTATAGAGGGATTCAGTGTGCCTGGGAAGGTTAATTCTCTCTTTGACAGAATTCTGATTGAAATGGTGCCAGGGGTGTCAGTGAACAAGCTTTGCAAAGTGCAGTGGGGCTTGCAAACCAGATTTTTGCTCTTCAGCAAGTCGTTGAGAAATGAAAGGATGTGAGAAAGGAATTTACTGCGTGCTTGTTAATTTAGAGAGAGCATATGATAGAGAGAATGAACTGCAGAATGATTTATGTGAATATGATGAAAGTTAATTTCGGAATGCAGTTATGGGGTCTATACCACAGAAGCAATACATGTGTGAGAATAACTGGAATGTGTAACAAATGGATCACTGCATTGAATAGGGAGAAAGACAAAGTTGACTGATGTTCCCTTGATTCTTTTAATGTATTCATGAATAAAAAATATAAGGAAGGCTTGTGTATCAAAAGAACGAATGTTGGATTGTAGGATACCACAAGGAGTAACTGGAACTGATAATTTAATGTATCAGACCAAGGTTGTTGCTTCTGACTGGGAAATCAGAATGAATAATCACAAATTACACAAAAATAATGAAAAATTCAAAGAAGTAGACAGGTTTGTGAACCGTGTAAAAAATTAACTAAAGATGGGAAAATGGAGAAAGAAATTTTAGGCTATGCAAATGCTAGAAGAAAGGGAATAGAAATATGATATCTGCTCCAAGGAATTAGTGTTTGTGGAAAATAGAGAAAGCATCTCTCCAGAAAAAAAATGTCTCTGCCCATAAGATCCTGAAAAAAAGGGAAGAATTTGAAATAACAAAAAGCAATTTATAAAGCGCTGTATTGTAAGAAGAGAAAGGTATAATTAATTAATTGAATTGGCATAAACTAGCTGTATCTCCTTTTTCTTATGTCATGTTGCTAATTTCTTTCGCTTATTATTTTTTATTTGTTTTCTATCTTCTTTTTTTTACTTCCTCTTTTGTTGCTTCAGGTGTCAAAGGAGATAGTTTTGGTTCTTGCTCTTTGGGCAGCCAAAATCATTCTTAACTGTTGTTGTTGTAGTTTACTTTACTTTATTGTCATTGCACCTCGTACAACGAAATTATATGCCATCTTCAGTGTACATCATACATAAGAAAACTATAAAAATAAAATAAAAACACACATCCTTCACATTCTAAATCTATACAATTGAATTGAAACCCCCCGATATTGCATTAATATTGCACTATACAGTAGAATTCAATATAGTTCGTGCTCTTAGTATTCTAAGATAGAAGCTGTTTTTCAGCCTATTTCTCCTTTGTTTTTATCGTCCTGTACCATCTGCCAGATGGTCTGTAGAGGAGGTAGAAATCCTATCTTCTATTTAAAAAAAACCCTAAATCTAAAAAAGATTCAAATTACACAGGAGCTTGCTTTTCCAGAGACCATCATCTGTGAACTATCCTTAAATACCACAATCCACTTCTTACTATGCTACAGAGCCCCTGATTATGACATAGTTCATGCAAACAAGCTAACTTCGCTGCTGATGTGGGCTGCCTCTTGCCCACACACACTTATTTTCCTTGGTGGCCTCAATCTATCTCTTATAAATTGGACCGTAAATAAATGTACATCCAAACCCATACATGCAACCCTATACAATGCCGTTACTACACTAGGACTGGATCAATTAGTAATTAACAACATAGACTCAACAACTGCCTTGACCTCATCTTCTGCAACAGCTCAAACTCAATATATGGCCTACAAATACAAGAACGCTTTTCAAACAGTGACCCCAGTATGATTGACATTTGTCTCAATTTATGCCCTCACAAAGAGGATCGTAATGATGGATCCCCAAAATACAACTTCAAAAAAACCAACTATGATCTCATAAATGCCGACCTATCATCTCTAGATTGGCACATTCTATTCTCTAGCTGTAATACTACAGAAGACCGTTATAATGCATTCTTGCTTGAACTTGAAATTACCCATAATAATAAGGAAACTTCAATAAAAAAACCACTATGGCATAAAACCAAAACTAGCTACATAGCAGAATTTAAAAACTGATACAACACCTTATGCCAACAGATAAAGGCAGAATGCACAAATTACCACTGCAAGCAAGAGGAAAACTTCCTATGTACAAAATCCACTCTACAATTTTGTAAACACTAAACTCAAGAACCATCCCGCCCTTAAAAGTTGTACCACAACTAACTGCAATGATCTACTACATATTGACTTTACAGAAGATAACATAGAAAAGGCACTGTGTAAACTAAAACCATCCCTATCTATTGGCTCCATTGGATTATGTGCATACTTCTTTAAAAAGCTCTCTGTACAGATGCAGATTGATAAACTCAACAAAACATTCATACAAGTCTTTATTATTAGTTCATCAGGTATCCTCATAACTCACATTTGTGACAAAGTTCTTTTTAATGTCCAATCCTTTGCATATCTGTCTTGTAGGTAAAAAGATGATTATCTGGAAAACTTCTGGTTTGCAGCGCTTCGGGGCAGGCAGGAATCCACGATCATGCATGGTTTCTGCCTGTGCTCACCACTGGAGTGCCCTGACCCACCCGGCTTCAGGGCTAGCCACCTCCATAGAAGGTGGTGAAGACAGGGGGGATCTGGCAGGGTCGAGAGAAATCGCACCCCTCTTCCCTAGCCGGCTAAACTCCCTTTTCCGAAGGTGGTAGAGTGGCGGTCAGAAATGGCCACCACAAAGAAGCGCTCAGCCGGAAAAGAAAGTGCAGGAGGAGTTCAGAAGAAGTGAAAGTTTTTTGGCTGACCGGGACAAAGCAACAACGAAGGTACCCTAGAACTTAAAACTTGCAAAAGATACATCGTTCCCAGAGATTTACAAAAGGCAAATGGAAGTTAAAAGGGAAAGTTCTTTTTTTTTCACTCTCCTTCCTAACATTGACAGTGAACAGAAATAAATGAGAAATCGGAAAAATCCGCTTTGAGGTAAACTGGATAACTAAATGCTAAAGGGATAATAAGGATTTCTGAACAATTAAAAAAAAATTATTTTGTAAGTGGGAAGGGAGAGGAAAAGAATTGGAGCAGGATTTTGAAGCAAGGAGGAGATTGCCTAGAATTTTAAAGAATCATTAAATACTAACAAGATTTCTAAAAGATACATTTTAACTGGAATTTTGCAACTAAACAGTAACCCCAGAAAGAGAAAGTCAAGAAAGAAGAAAGTGCTAAAAGAAACAGTTTATTTGGACTGTTTGGTGACTTTGGGACTTTTGGAAATTATCTTTGAAGGACTAAAAACACTTGGGTGGTTGTTTTGGAAAAAAAATTTCTTTCTACAATGGCATCACTTGTAATGAATTGAAAATTGAATTCAAAAAATACAAAGAAGAGGAACAAGAAGGGAAGGGCTCTCTTGACTCTCTTTTTCAATTCTTAGAAATGGCGATTTGCACTTATGAGAAACTGACTGCGCAACAAGATGATTGGGACAAAGAAGAAGCCATCTTTGATGAACAAGTAACTTTACTTGGGGAAGAAAGGGAAAAGGGGGAAAGGAAAAAGAAGACTTTAAGATTTAAAAAACAACCAAAAAAGAGAAAAATAAGGTGAAAAGTGGATATAATGTTAGAAAACAATCGAAAGGGGGAATACAGAAGAGGAAAAGGGAGGTGGAGAGACAAGGGGGTAAAAAGGGCAGGGAGAAGAAGAAGCAAGGGAGGAAGGAAGGGATGAGAAGCGTCAATGGTGTGGAGCAAGATGTAAAGAAACAAGATTCATTTAGAGATAATGGGTAAAAATATAATTGAAAAAGGGATTCTGCAAAGGTACATAAGATTGTATTGTTATATTTGTACTTAGAAATAATGTTAGAAAATTGGAAACAACATGTGATCAAAAAGTGGGATAAAATATTCAGTGTAATTTTGTGAAATTTTTGTGAATAAAAGGAAGGTAATGAAATAAATGATAGAATTGAAGTAGGAAGAAATGGGAACATTTTAATGATACAATTTTTTAAAATATAAGTATTGTGAAGTGGGGGGAAATAACTATGGAAAGTTTATACGTATTCCCATAAAAGTATGATATTCAATTGAAAAGTAATGTGTAAAAGGTTTAAGATTTAAATGAATATTAATATTAATGACAGATCTGAATTGGTATGGGCTGTTGTTTTAATTATATTACATATTTATAATTTTTTTTCTTTAAAATATAATGTGTAACTTTAGAATGTACTAAACAGAATCCCAATGGAAGTTATGTACTATACTAAGTGTTATAAATTTAGGAGAAAGAGATAAAGGTGTCATACTCCAATTAGTGTACAGGAGAAATGTTGTTTAAAGAGAAAAGATAAATAGATAGCTGGAAACAGAACAGACAAAGAATAATAAGCATAATGATCTGAACTGAGATGAGATAAATAAAATAAAATTGGGAAAGTTAAAAGAGGGGAGAAGCTATATAGAAAATGTAAAATGGTAATAAAATATGTAATGGAATATAAAATGAACATGAATCTGAATTTGTGTCTGTATGAAGAGATGTAACCCGGGATCAAGCAGCTTTCAGAAAAGATGTTTTACGTTTTCATGTTTTATGTTTTGTTTGTTTGTGTATTGTCTTTGAAAATCAATAAAATTTGTTTTAAAAAATAAAGATGATTATCTCCTTATCCCTTTTCTCCCATCTCATAGCGGTAGAAGTAGAACAGTTTCCATGAGTCTGTGAGTTCAGCCAAGAGTGAGGAAACCTCCCCCAACCCATCGAGGGTCAATTTAATGACCAATCAGGATTACAGATGTGGTCACATGACATGGACTACATTTCCCAGAATACCTTAACTACATTTACCATGATGCATTCCCTTAAGGGGACAGCTCACAATTGCTAACTATCCAATTCCCATACACTGGCTGGACAGCACAGCCATAGCAGAACCCCTAAGCATTATATATGAAATATCATTCTGAACCAGCTCCTTACCAAACCTATGGTCCTTAGCTACGGTCATCCCTATCTTCAAAAAAGGTGACTGTTCTGTCTCATGCACAGAGATGGATTTGTAGCTGTGCAGATGCAGATATATAAATTCCACCAAACAGCCATAACAAAGTACATTTATTGGTACATCAGGTATCTTCATGACTCACATTTGTGATGAAGTTCTTCTACAATGACCAATCCTTTGTATATCAGCCTTGCAGGTAAAAGATGGTTATTTTCCTAACCCATCTTGTAGCGGTAAACTGCTTATCAGTTCATGAGTCCAGGCAAGAATGGAGGAAACTTCCCTCAACCACTCAAGGGTCAGTTTAGTGACCAATCAGGACTGCAGATGTGGCCATGTGACATTTCCCAGGATACCTTTAACTACATTTACCATGATGCATTCCATTAAGGGGACAGCTCACAATTCCTGAGTAACTATCCAACTTCAATAGACTGGCTGGGACAGCACAGTGACCTGGCTGAAAACGACAGACTAATCTCACTGTGTTGCGTCACATGCAAAATCATGGAATCAATTATTAACCAATTCATCACCCTCCACTTAGAGTCAAACATCCTACTCTCCCAAAAATCAATTTGGTTTCAGGAAAAAATTGTCCTGCAATCTACAACTCATACATTGCAAAAACATATGGACTACTCTACTCAACCAGGGTAAAGCAATTTACATAGACTTCTGCAAAGTCTTTGATTTAGTAATACATGAAAAATTACTGTTAAAACTAAATTCTTACAGCATTTCCAGATCCCTTCATAAGTGGATGACTGAGTTCCTGTCAAACAAGCAACAGATAGTAAAAATAGAGAGTGCTATATCAAATCTTCCTCCAGTTAACAGTGGTGTCCCCCAAGGCTGCATTCTAGGACCCACACTTTTTATACTTTATATAAATTACCTTTGCAATCACTTTATAAGCAACGGCATCCTTTTCGCGTATGACGTAAAACTATTCAATACAACCAACAATGCTATTGTCCTTCAAAGCGACCTTAATTATCTGTCTGAATGGTCAAACAATTGGCAACTCCAAATCTCAACCAACAAATGCTCTGTCCTACACATTGGTAAAATAAATCAGTACATCAAATACAAACTAGGCAGATATGACCTTGTTGATGATCCTCACTCTGTCAAGGACCTTGGAGTACTCATATGAAATGACTCATATTAAGTGCCAGAGCTCATTGTAACAGCATTGCCAAAACGGCATTAAGAGTTGTAAATCTAATCTTACAAAGTTTCTCCTCCGGAAATATTGAATTGCTAACTAGGGCATACAAAACCTTTGCTAGACCAATATTCGAATACACCTCATCTGTTTGGAATCCACACTTTATATTGGACATTAATACAATTGAGCGAGTCCAGAAGTATTTTACGAGAAGAGTACTACACTCCTCAGCTCGCAACAGAATACCCTATATCACCAGGCTTGAAATTTTGGGATTGGACAACCTTGAACTATGTCGTTGAAGGTTGGACTTAAGTAAAGTACACAAAATTACCTGCTACAATGTTCTACCAGTCAATGACTACTTCAGCTTCAACCACAACAATACAAGAGCACACAACAGATACAAACTCAATGTAAGCCACTCCAAACTTGATTGCAGAAAGTACAACTTCAGCAACAGAGTGGTCAATGCCTGGAATACACTATTTCAGTGGTCGCTAACAAGTGAGCCAGGGACCACTGGTGGTCCGTGAGAAAATTTTGGTGGTCCACAGAGAAATGTCACCTCCAAAGCACCCCCCAAAGCAATTAATCCAGGCTGCGTGGGAACACAAGGCTGCACCACCCACATGGCCCACAGCAACACAAGGTTTGCGTTGCTTGCCTTGCGAACAAGATAATGAGAGGAGGGGGGACAGGGTGGAGGTAGGGTGTTAGGGATAACATTGTTTACCCTAACTGGTTTAGGTAAAATAATAAATATGTTATCATGGTTTGTTAGTTAAAGTGTCTGTAACTTTAACTGTAAGAATGTAATTAAGGGAGTGGTTGTAAATGAACCATAAAAGAAGCAAGGCATGGCAGCTTGCTCTCTCTGGCTTTATGATCCCTAATTACTGGATGAATTGAAGACTGCGTTTTTCCCCTATTGGAATGGGAGAGAGAAAGGACTGTTGATTTATCAACTGTGAGAGGACTGATTTATTGTAAGTGAACTGACATTGGATATTCTACATGGACTTTGCTAAATTGAATATCCTTGAATGGACTGACTAAAATGATACATGACAAATGGACTGTTATTTTGACTGTGCTATAAACTCTAAATGGAATAAACTATATTTTTGATAGCACAAGCGTATCTGTTATTTTTACTGTATGTTAACAAACATACAAGCTTATCTCACTCATTTATCTGTATGCCTATCTGACTAACGCTGCACATTCTGTTTAGCTTGTCTCCTTAACCCTGGTTGGGGAACACAGGCTTAACAGGGGGCACTTGCCCCACACACCCTATGTGCCTCGCCCGGCCACCAGGCTGCTTCTTTCTTCTTCTGCTTTTGGCTGTATGCAAGGAAAGCAAAAGTTTTATTTCTCTCCCCCAAACTCCGCCAGAAATTAGTCTTTGAGGCTCTGCAAGGCATCCTGCTCCAAGAGGCTGCATCGGCAAAGACTCATTTCTGGTGGAGTTTGGGGGAGAGAAAGAAAGACTTCTGCTGCTTCTGCTGCTTTCCTTGCATGAAGC
>BHEV01004871.1:253-25661 GCA_004319985.1 Emydocephalus ijimae | reverse complement strand
CCTGTAGTCGGAACAGGACAGTTTACAGTGTCCTACAAAGGGCACGCCGAAAGACTTCCCTTAACCATCGTCGATTGAGACTGACCGAGCCTACTGGGACTCCAATGGTTTGTCCCGCTAGGCATCGCGGTCATGGGCATCGACCACATCNTCAAGCAAGGGGTATTGCAACCCATAGACCACGCCCGGTGGGAGACCCCCATAGTCACCCCAATTAAACCAGATGGGTCAGTGAGGATCTGTGGGGACTATAAGGCCACCCTAAATGGTGCCCTGCAGCAAAGCGCTTACCCTGTCCCAGTAGTGCAGCACCTCCTACACTCACTGGGAGGGGGCAAAGTTTTCGCGAAACTCGACCTGGCACAAGCATACCAGCAACTGCCGGTCGACGAGGAAACAGCAGAGGTGCAAACGATAGTCACCCACTGGGGAGCTTTTAGATGCAACCGCCTCCAATTTGGAGTCAGCGTGGCACCGGGGATTTTCCAGAGCCTCATGGAAAGACTCTTACAGGGAATCAAGGGGGTGGTCCCATACTTCGATGATGCACTAGTATCGGCAATAAATCAGGCCGAACTAGAAACTCGCCTAAGGGAGGTGCTAACAAGATTCAAAGAAACCGGGCTCAAGGTGAAGCAGGAAAAATGCCAGCTATACACAGAGCGGGTCGAATTCTTAGGGTACCTCCTAGACCGTCACGGCATACACCCCACCAACAAGAAAATTAAAGCCATCAAGGAAGCCCCCACACCCAAGTCAAAAACAGAACTGCAGGCGTTTCTGGGGCTACTTAACTTTTATAATGTTTTCCTGCCCCAAAAGGCGACCGCGGCGGAGCCTTTGCATAGGCTTTTGGACAAGGCGACTACCTGGACTTGGGGGGAACGAGAGGAAGCCGCCTTCAGGAAAACCAAGGACCTGCTCACTTCGGATGCCGTCCTCATCCAATACAACGAGACCCTACCACTAGCTATCACATGCGACGCATCACCCTTCGGCGTCGGCGCTGTCCTCAGCCACACTCTCCCCGATGGGAAGGAAGCACCCATCGCGTTTTTCTCAAGGACCCTCACCAAACCAGAGCGGAACTACAGCGAGCTGGACAAAGAGGCTTTGGCTATCGTCACCGCAGTAAAAAAGTTTCACGAATACCTCTACGGCCGGACGTTTACCATCATCACCGACCACAAACTGCTGCTAGGAATCCTTGCAGGGAACAGGGCCACCCCGAACATTCTGTCCCCCCGAATGACAAGGTGGTCTGAATTCCTGGCGGCCTACAACTACGGACTCACACACCGACCGGGTAAGGCTATCTCCCATGCGGATGCCTTAAGCCGCTCACCGTTACCTGAACCAGACACCGACCCAGCACCCACGACGACCACCCTCAGCATAGAGACCCTGCCAAACCTACCCATAACCGCGTCAGACATTGCCCGAGAAACTAATAAAGACAAACGTCTGGCGCGGGTTTTGCATTGGGTAGAGAAAGGGTGGCCGGAAAAGGACAACGACGAGACGTTCAGGACTTTCCGGAACCGGCAAACGGAACTCTCACTACTAAAGGGGTGTATACTATGGGGGGACAGGGTGGTCATACCAGAAAAACTACAAGGGAAGGTTTTGGAGTTGTTACACGAGGGGCACCCGGGCATTGTAAGGACAAAAGCCCTGGCCAGAAGCTACGCTTGGTGGCCAGGGATGGACAAACAGATCGAGGCCTGGGTAGCAAGGTGTCAATGATGCCAGGAAACCAGACCAAGCCCACCCACAGCACCCATCCTAGAGTGGGAAACCCCCAGGGGACCGTGGTCAAGAATCCACATAGATTTCGCCGGGCCCACAAAAGGACACACCTTCTTAATAACCGTAGACACTTACTCCAACTGGCTGGAGGTAAGCAACATGAAAACAACCACCACAGAGGCTGTGATCAAAGAACTCGGCAAACTTTTCGCAACACATGGCCTCCCAGACGTCCTTGTCTCCGACAACGGGCCCCAATTCACCTCGCTAGAATTCGAAAAATTCCTAGCGGAGAGGGGCATACGACACGCACTGACAGCCCCGGCGCATCCGGCGGTGAATGGTAGGGCGGAACGGATGGTCCAATTCACAAAAAAGACCATCCAGAAAATAGACCACGGGGAGATCCAGGACAAAATAAATAAATTACTTTTCACACAGCACATAACCCCAAACACCACAACAAATAAAAGCCCAGCAGAACTGCTAATGGGGAGGAAAATAAGGTCCCCACTCGATAGAATACACCCCACTTACAACCCAGAGAAACCCCCAGACTTCACCAGCAAACACCGAACCTTCGCACCAGGCGACGCCGTCTACGCGAAGAACCTAACCAGAGACCCATTATGGGTACCGGCAACCATAACACAACCAACAGGCCCACACTCGTACCGGCTACAAACAACCGACAGACGAGCATGGAAGCGCCACATCGACCAGTTAAGATCGAGAGCAACCACGCAAGACAACACCAACACGCGACCAAGCAAAGAAAACCCCCACAACACAAACCAAGAGGGGAGGGAATACCCAGGGAACCAAAACCCCGAGGAAATAAACCAACCATACTCACCGGAAAGCAGCCAGCACGAAACCTCGCCAGGGAGAGACAGCCAGGCCAGCTCAACCAACCCGGGAAGACCGAGCGGGAGCGGTGAAACCCGCAGTTCAACCAACCCGGGTAGCCCAGGAGGGAGCTGCGGAGAGCGGCCCGGCCCGACAGACCAGGTGGTTCCCATGACGGTGTCCGGAGAAACAGAGACCCCGACCGAACAGGCCGGGGTCCAACCTACGACTGACCTGCGCAGGTCCAGTAGGCAGAGACGGAGCCCCGCCTACCTACGGGACTACACAACATAAGGACTGAACCAAGAGGGGAGGGGTGTTCTGTCCCCTCATTTACATTCTTGAGATCCCCACGCTTTGATTGGCCAAAGCGCGGGGCGATCGGATTGGCTGGGCGAGCCGCGCCGATTGGCTCGCTAGGAATCTCCCGCGATTGGTCAATTCGAATCGCGGGAGATTCAAAGCGGTGCCATTGGCCGCGGCAAACCGCGGCTTAGAAATAAAAAGCCGCAAGTTTGCCCATAGCGGCAGTCCGGTTCCTGACTGAATAAACAGAGCTGATTCTAAGTCACCGACTCCTGGCTTCCTTTTCGCGCGGACTTAACATTTGGCATTCAAGTTTTTTTCCTCTTTAGATTTCCTGCTGTGACTGTCTAGTTCCATCAAGAACAGGTATATCTAGAACTTCAAGTTGCTGTTGGTCATTTATGATGTCCTCCATGGCCTAGAGCAGAGGTGGGTATTCAGCAGGTTCTGACCAGTTCTGGAGAACTGGTAGTGGAAATTTTGAGTAGTTTGGCGAACCGGCAAATATCACCTCTGACTGGAGATTTTACTGTATCCTACCATGCCCAGCAAGCCATGCTTACAGAACTGGTAGTAAAAAAATTTGAATCTCACCTTTGGCCTAGATCCTGCTTATTTGCAGGACTGATAGTGACTACTCATCTCATAAGATCCATCAAGGTTGGTGTGCTTTTAGATCCCATATATTAAAAAGTTCATTTTGAAGGGTCCAAGAGGTATGCTTTCTCTTCCTTTGGGAAAAACATTTCTTCTGAGATCTCTATAAAACCTTGCTTCTCTTCAAGAGAGTCTTGAAAAGAGTAAGGCTCTTTTCACTGGCCATGGATCAAATGTTACATGTGCCCATGATTAAGTCTGAGTTGGTTTTGTTAAGAAGCCCTGTGGTTTTATCCTGTGGAATGGCTGCCTTTCTATTGTTTTAAATTGCTTAGGTTTCTGTTTGAACTCTTGTAATTTGTTTATTTTTGTGTCCAAATGAATAACCATAAAAAGTGACATCAAAAACATACTTCTGTTCTGTCCATGCCTGTAAAATAAAATGAAGAAAATTGAGGGGGAGGTTAGGTAGTGACTGCAGTAGTTGTCTGAAATGCCTTCTTTCCTTTTACCTGGCTAATATGTGTGGCATTGTATGATTAATGTATCAGCCTATAGTAAGAGATTCAGCACGCTGCAGAAAGAGGGAAACAATCCAAGTGCCGATTCATTTGCTCTGTAATATAAATGAATTATTTAATGACTACATGGGGTATTATGGTGTTGAAGGAGGACAGGGAACACGTGATTATTGTTCCAGTTTCCCAGCAAAGTAGAAGGACTTTCCATGCAGCATTGCCATAGCAAAAGTTTGCACTTTCCAATTTTCCATCTATCAACTGGGAAAAGCAAGCATTTTCATTCAGAGAATCTAAGCACATGGAGAGTATTTACCTACTGTTCAGGTAGTCCTTGACTAGCTACTGGTTCTTAAAGCCCCTCAAAGTTACAACAGATTTTTTTAAAAAAGTTACTTACAACCCATCCTCGAAGTTATGATTGCCACATAATCCCTGTGACCATGGGATCGTATTTCTGGCACTTGGCACCTGGCTTGTATTTACAACCGGTTGAAATGTCCTGTGGTCATGGTAAAAAATGCCAAATGGATAAGCTGGGTTTGAACTCACGATCACGTGATTCATTTTATGACCATGTGACTCAATGACCATCAAAAACACGATCATAAAATCAGGTGCAGTCATGTGGTAACTCATAACTGCAATGACTTAGAACCAAAATTCCAGTCCCAATTGTGGTTATAAGTTGAGGACTTATATTGGGAGAAGCTTACTTTGATTTATGTTCAGATATATATTATGAGACGGTCATGACTCTCAGAGTCCTCATCTGATAAGGAGAGGGATAAGGAGGCAAGGAGAACCTAAAATCCTGGATTCTGATCCTGACAGGGTGATATAGCTCCTTAGTCTGCAGGATGTTCATGGCTGCGTGTCAAGAGCCAAACCGCAGAAAGCAAAGGAATGCCAGATTGCTTGGAATAGCTTTGGAAATAATGGTCCACTTGGGAGTCAGTTTGTACTCCTGAATAGTTTGGCTCAATCAACAGTTCTGAACAATCCTGGCTGTTTTGAACCAAAGCCAAGCCCTCTTAATATAAAGGCTTCTTCCCAACAGCAAATACTGGAACAGTCGAACATTGTGATAGCCACATCTCGTGCCTTGACTCCAGACCAGGTTCTGTATCTGGGAATTATCACCCTGGCTGTTTGACCTTTTTAACCTTGATGGTAGAAGATGAACCTTTTTGTCTGGAACCTGAACCGAACTTAGGTTTTGGACTCAACTTTGCCTTTCTTTTTTTTGCTTTCAGTGTTCTCTACCGGCTTTTGTCCCCAGGACGGCTTGTCTCCCTGTTTAAATGGGATAAGGATTCAGCAACTGATCATTCTTCAATAGAATGGAATGGAATGGAATGGAATAGAGTAGAATAGAATAGAATGGAATGGAATGGAATGGAATGGAATGGAATGGAATGGAATGGAATGGAATGGAATGGAATGGAAGGGAAGGGAATGGAATGGAATGGAAGGGAAGGGAAGGGAAGGGAAGGGAAGGGAAGGGAAGGGAATGGAGTGGAGTGGAGTGGAGTGGAGTGGAATGGAATGGAATGGAATGGAATGGAATGGAATGGAATGGAATGGAATGGAATGGAATGGAATGGAATGGAATGGAATGGAATGGAATGGAATGGAATGGAATGGAATGGAATGGAATGGAATGGAATGGAATGGAATGGAATGGAATGGAATGGAATGGAATGGAANAGTGGAGTGGAGTGGAGTGGAGTGGAATGGAATGGAATGGAATGGAATGGAATGGAATGGAATGGAATGGAATGGAATGGAGAGGAGCGGAGCAGAGCAGAGCAGAGCAGAGCAGAGCAGAGCAGAGCAGAGCAGAAAGAATGGAATGGAGTGGAGTGGAGTGGAGTGGAGTGGAGAGGAGCGGAGCGGAGCGGAGCAGAGCAGAGCAGAGCAGAGCAGAGCAGAGCAGAGCAGAGCAGAACAGAACAGAACAGAACAGAACAGAACAGAACAGAATAGAATAGAATAGAATAGAATAGAATAGAATAGAATAGAATAGAATAGAATAGAATAGAATAGAATTCTTTATTGGCCAAGTGCACATAAAAGAAAAGATACATTCGTCAAGAGTCAAGAATCATAAGGTACAACACTTAATAATAAGGGTACAGTAAGCAATCAAATCATACTAGTAAACAGTCCACATAAATTGTAAGGATAGAAGTGACAAAGTTACAGTCATACAGTCACAAGTGGGAGGGGAAGAAGTGATGAGAAGGTTAATAGTAATAGTAATGCAGACATTATAAATAGTTGGACAGTGTTGAGGGAATTATTTCAGATGTCCATATACTATTTGTAAGTTTTACAGAATTTATAGGTGCTTTGGTGAAACTTTGTGCAGTTCATTACCCCCTTCCTATTAAATTGACATCTACTAATGGAAGTTCTAGTTTTGCATGCTACAATGTATCAAACAGGACTGCAATTAACGTCTTGAAATCTATTCCATGGAGCAGCCTCTAGGAACGTTTAACATCTCTGGTCAATCACTGTAGAGGTTTTGCTCAGGGCTTCTTCTTAAAATGTATCACAATCACATGTTTCTTTATTCAGTTTTCCTACTGAACCCTGGAATTAATATCAATTTCTCATTTTCTTTGTCTTCTTTTTATTTGACAAGGATATTACTTTTTATAGCAGTAGATAGAATGAAGATACTCAAATATTTATTGGATCACTATTGAAGAGTATATGATACAACCAGTGAGATGAAATTAAGCTTGTCTTGATGAGAATTTTCAATTTCATTGTACACATGTTGTGCATTGACAATAAATGTTTGTTTGGTTGATTGATTGATTGAAGCTATTTGACTTGTGGTTTCTTATGTTTTGTTTATTGATACTTACTTATTTGCAACACCTTGAATTTTACTGGTGAAAAGCTCACCAGTAACCAGTGAAGCTTGGAGAGGAATGGTGACACATGGACATACTTAGCTTGCTCATCACTGCCTATGCTGCTGTATTTTGGACCAGCTGTAGCTTCTCAGGGGACCTCATGTAGAGCACATTGCAATAGTCCAGTCATGAGATGGCTGAGTAATCATTTAGATGATATCCTAATCTAGGAAGGGGTATAATTGGCATAGTAGAAGGAGCAGTGCAAAGGCCGTCTTAGCCGCAGCTATCATCTGTTCTTCAAGCAGGAGCTGTGATTCCAAATGAACATCAGATGATCCACTTTCTCCAGGGTACTCTGCACCACCTTCTTAATAACTTTAAAAACCATTGCTTCTTGGTTCAGGGATGGTATCTTGAGGAAGGGACACCTCACCACCAATACACCTCCTTTAAGTCTAAAGGTATCATTTCTCTTTCAGAGAAGCCAGTACCATAATATCATGCAAGACATCTCCATGGAAGCTTTGACAATCACGGAGGGGCCTGATTTAGAGGTGATGTTCAGCAGGTTCTGACCAGTTCTGGAGAAACCATAGCGGAAATTTTGAGTAGTTTGGAGAATCGGCAAATGCCACCTGTGACTGGAGATTTTACAGTATCCTTCCCCTGCCACGCCCACAGAACCAGTAGTAAAAAAAATTGAATCCCACCACTGGCCTGATTCTAATAAACATGTAGCAGAAACCAGAGTTTTGGTGGGTTCTTCCACTACAGTGAGAGTTATAGGCCCAAACCCGCTGCAGAAAACCCCAAAAGTTCAATCCAACTAGATTCACCCAGTTGGAGCCCACACAACTCCACACAAAACGGAATGTTTTTTATTTGCCAGACAGCTAGAACCATCTTCAAATCTCTGCAGATGATCTTGTGACCTCTACTTCCCCAGTTGAGACAGTGGATACAATAAGGGCAGAGAAATACTGATTCTGCCACTCTTATTGCTACATGGTAACCCCAGATATGATCTCTTGTCCATGTTCAATGAGACTTGTTCTTCATTAACAGTGCTCCAGTTGCCTCTTCTGGTGATTCATCTCCCAGAATTCTTTGATAAATTAATGCCCCCCCCCGCCCAGGATCAACACACAGAGAGAAACCGCATAGAAATAATGCAGCCCAGAACATCAATCCCCACCTTCCCGCATGATTCCCAGAAAAACCCCAAGGTCTTTTTGGAATTCTACAGGATCCATCAGTTGCCTGGGTCCATCTTGAGTTCCATGATGGAAAAACATAAGGTTCAATTAATGAAATGATACCAAGTTAGAAAACCATACATTCTGTCTAATATCCACCCTTAGACTTGTAGATTATTACCCCATGCCACATGCACACACAGCTTGTACTGAAACTAAACTGCACTTTTTCAGTGTTCCAAAAATTGGTCACACAGAATTCACAGAAAGGTTCTAGGTCTTTGCATTCCTTTCTGCCAAAAATAAGATTATTTTTTTTACCACCACCACCCACCCACCCACTTTTTAGTTTTGCATGCCTCTTTCTAAAGAATTAAGCATACCAAATGTATGGCACAGTAATTCATGTTGTGGCTAATGCCACAGTACCGAAAATGGCCTCTGACATTTTGTGCTTTTTTTTCCTTGCTGAGAAGTTTTGTTGGCACGAAAGCTTTTGCTCTGGGGCTAACTGTATAGCTTTTGGGTTGTTTGTTTTTGACCACTGGAGTGCCCTAATTATTTTTTCTTTGAGTGGTTATTGCTTCCTAGCCACTTCTTCTATATTAAGTGCACTCTACAGTTGAGTCACTGCCTATTTCATTGTCTATTTGTATGTCTGCCTGACTCAGTCTTGTATTTAATTTTGTGCCAGCAGCTTTAAATCAGCCACATATATGGCCATCATTTTTTTTCTTCATTATTTTAGCACTTGAAACTTTCATAAAGTCTTTTTTTTTTCTTGGTACTCAATTTGCTTCAAACATTAAACAAAATTTTCATGGTCATCAAACTGAAAAAAAAAAGGGGGGAGAATTTAATCTCTCTTGGTCACCATCTGAAGGAATAATTCTGCTTGTAATTTCTCTCCCTCTTTTTATCCGCTCCATTCACAGTTCAGTACATTATTGATCTAGAGCTCTATAGCCCTTACTTTGAACCCCTACTTTCCTGGGGAATGAGTTGCTGCACTTTTATTATCAGCTTCTCTTTGGCAACCTGTGATGACATAAATTCCTGCAAATATTATGAAGTGCTGTGGTAGAAGACTGAAGTATGCAACTGAACAAACTGATATGCAACTTTCTCTAGATCAGGGCTGTCAAATTCGTAGCCTGAAAGCCAGATGTGTCACATGCTGGCCACACCCCCACCCAGTTTAGTGAAGGGGGAAAGGTCCCTTGTGATGACGCCGTGAGGACACAAGTTTGACACCCCTGATGTAGATCTTGACCTCCAGTGCTTTACTGCCCTGGGGGTTAAGCCCCTGCTGGAATCCTTGGGCTTGTTTCTCTCCATGTACTGCACCTTCTTCAGAAATGTATGGGAATCTACTGGCATTAAACTACAACATAGACCTCCCGGGTGATTGTTGCAGCTCACATGGAACAATATTAGGGTTCAAGAACCCTGATCTATGTCATAGACATAGTATTCCTCTAAATTCTATATGTTGGGGTTCCTTCAAATTGTAAGTGTTCCTTACAAATTCTATATGCTGGGGTTCCATGGCAAATGATTCAGCCTAGAATCTTTAAGCCAAAATGCAGATCTTCCTACCTCAGTATATTCATTTTGAAATACATTTCATTGAAAAACATAATGTTTCTTTATGTGCATTGGATGAGGCTGGGAGTAAATTTCTGAAAGTTAGGAGAGTGAATAGCCTTTCCAAAATAGAGCCAAAAAGGGTATATCAACTGTAGCTATGGTTTACTTCTACCTTTATGGTATTTAACTTATACCAGAAGTATTTTTAATCAAATTCCAAAGAGATATTGTGAACTAATGTTGATCATTCCATAAGTTGCAAATTGCACCAAGGTTTTATTGTATAGTATTGACAAACTATTTTGCCATTGGAAACAGCAAGTTATGGGGTGGGATGAGGCCAGAAGCTTAGTGATGTCATAAAAGGACTAATATTTTCAGCTCTCTGCTAGGAAGATTGGGCTCTGAACTTAGTAGGGAATGATCAAGGATCAATGAACCAAAAGATCCATTCAATTTCTATAGGTTGAGGTGAGATTTAAACTTTCAAATACAAGCTTACTCTTTGGCTCTATAGCAATAGCAATAGCACTTAGACTTATATACCACTTCACTGTGCTTTACAGGCCTCTCTAAGCAGTTTACAGAGTCAGCCTATTGCCCCCAACAATCTGGGTCCTCATTTTACCAATCTCAGAAGGATGGAAGGCTGAGCCAACCTTGAGCCTGGTGAGATTGCAGGCAGCCAGCAGTCAGCAGAAGTAGCCTGCAGTACTGCATTCTAACCACTGCACCACCACGGCTCTGTCTTTGATGTATCTCATCTCTTCAAATATATTTATCTAAATAACTGCAGAACTTCTTTACTTCTCCATCTCTCACCCCAACCTTTCAATTTTATCCTCTCCTATGTCGGATCATCCATAGCCATCCTGTGCCACCCTTGAGTCCTCCATTCCAATGCAATCTGGCCTCCCTACTCCTTTCTCCTCCCATCTCCATGTGTTGTGTCTCAGCCACCCTCCCTGATTGCTTGCTGCCCCTGATTATTTTCCACTAACTAGGTAATAGCACGGAAACTAAAAGGCCTCCAGCATGGTGGAATCTAACTGCCAGTTCCATGCTTGTTAAGAAGGTTTCTAAGTGGGACCCAAGAATCAGCAAAGCAATTGAATGGTATCAAGAGTTCTATATTATGACTAGTGTAAAGGAATATAAAAATATGTCTATGAATCAGCTTGTCCTGTCAATATCCAGAGCAAACAGAGCAAATGATGTGGGAAGAAAAATTCTCTCATTGGATTTCCAGATGCCCAATATTCCAATCCATTAGATTTATTAGATTTATTAGAATTAAACCTATTTTCCCTTTTCCCAAAGGTGCATTTTTTTCAAGAGGCAATTGGACTTTCTGGTTTTTCTTTGAAGACGTTTTACTTCCCACAGCTGCAGCCTGGTAACCTCTGCAGAGGACCTTCAGCCACCAGATTGTCTCTCTGAAGCAGAGGTGGTATTCAGCAGGTTCTGACCAGTTTTGGAGAACCAGTAGCAGAAATTTTGGGTAATTCGGAGAACCAGCAAATACTACCTCTGACTGGAGATTTTACAGTATCCTTTCCCTGCCATGCCCACTAAATCATGCCCACAGAACCGGTAATAAAAATATTTGAATCTCACCACTGCTCTGAAGGACTGGCCTCCTGCTTGTGAGCCTGCAGCCCTCCCTGGACTAGCTTGGCAAGCCAGGGACCCTTCCTTTCCCCAGTCTGTACCTCTGGGGGTCCAGTAAAGACAAACTGTGGCAGCTATCCAAACCTTCTTTTCTCCAACTTTTTAAATAAATAATCCATGGAAACAACCAAAAAGACAGTTTGCTTCTCATCCAAGAAGCCTATTGATAAAGCATCTTTGGGATAACCATGATGGATGACTGAGAATCCCCATAGACTATTTTCTTCTTTCTTTCTTTCTTTCTTTCTTTCTTTCTTTCTTTCTTTCTTTCTTTCTTTCTTTCTTTCTTCCTTCCTTCCTTCCTTTTCTTTCTTTCTTTCTTTTTCTTTTTTCCCCTCACAATAAAAATCTTGTGAGGTTCAGTTGAGAGAGGGTGATTGGCACAAGGTCATCCACTGGGCTTTTGTGGTAGAGGATGGACCAGAATCTGTCTTGTTGCTCAACACCTTAACCATCACTCCATCCCAAGAGTTGAGCAGTTCCGTTGTTGGATCTCTGTGGCACAAAAGTGGCCGATCAGCCTCCATGTAGCTGAAGGTTAGCACTCAAGCAACTCATGACGTTTGGTGGGAAGGGCCAGAAGAATAGCATAAAAAGGTGGCACCTGTCCTCTTGCTACTGCCTGAAAAAAAGAAATACCCCAAAAGGACATATTTGAAATTTTAAAAATTCCCCATCCTGGACCTACTGAACAGTAGTTACAAGGTCTGGTGGAAGGGGGGAGAGGGAGGAATCTTCAGTTACAAACACCCCCCCCTCCTTGCATCAAAACGTGTACAGAATTATTGGGAGGTGTTGTTGTTTTTTTGTTCCCTGGAGGGCCTATCCTGGGAAAGTTAAGAGAAGCCAAACCTGCACCACCAGCAGCGAGGGTGGGACTGACAGGTGATCCTGTACTACCTACCAGGGAGTAGCTGAAAGGTGCTTGGCTGGCTGCAGCAGAGAGGGGCTGAGAGGAGCCCTCTGTCACTCAGGCCTCCTAGCCTCAGCTGCTAGCAGCATGATTAAGAGGGAGGCCTGGAGCAAGTGAGTGTACCCACGTGAGCTTGGGCTAGAGGTGAGGGGGGGAATGGCAGCTCTGGAGGAGCATCAGGAGGGTTGCTGTTAGGTTGGGAAGAAAAGATTTTAATGAGGCCTGGTGTCTGCTGATCCGGCAATCTTCATGGATGCCATCCAACTTCGCAATAGAGTTACCCGCTTAAACAAAAAATGCCAAAGGAGCTGAGCAGGGAAAAGAACACATTTTCCTGTGTAGCAAACTGTGAAGTACAATCAGGAATATACAGCAAAACCCTCAGAAACCAATTACTGTTTGTGAGAACCAAACTGCTAAAAATACTCCCCCTTTTCTGCTCCAGCGAAAGGGAAGAAGCGCTGAGCCTTCGGAACACCTGCCCCCACTCTGCCCTGGCTGAAGTCTGAGTGCCCCGGTGCCCTTTCCAGGACCAGCCATGTCCAACTCTGAAAGCTCACGAAGTCCAGGCAGGTGGGAGAGAATTGCCCCCCACCCCCCGCCATACAGGCTGAGATATTCTCTTTTATCCTCTCCCAGGGTAGTAGAAGCTAGTCAGGTGCAACCCTGAAAATATATCTTTCATGTAACAGCTGTGCTGCCCAGCCAGACTGGCATGTCGGTTTAATGCAACGGCTACTTGGGAATAAACAGAGCCAAGTTGTGGATTTTATCCTAACACAAAAGAATCATTCTTCAACCCAAAAGAACGCCTCAGAACAGGAGTCTCTGTTTCTCAATGGACTCCCATATTTCATTAAGCTATGGCTTACTAACAAACCTCAAGCAGCTGGCTTCATGCAATGTACCAAGTTGCAAAAAGATACATGTATGTGTGTAATGACATACATTAATCAGGTTCTGAAACCACAGTGGCTGATGTCCAAGGACAAATGCAGCATTAGCGTTGTAGTTACACAACTGGGCTTCCCTCTCCCCCAGCAAGCTCATGGTATTCTCATCAGGGCTATTCTACCCCAAGCAATCCTTGCACCAGGGGCCATTTTATTTTTGAACTAAGGGTTGTTATTTCAAGTTAGGGTCAGTTAATTCAGAAAGTACGGCTGCTTTGTGATTTGAGGCAGAGTTTCCCAACGTTTTCAGCTTTGTGGCTCGGCGGGAGGGCGGGGGGGGGAGAGAAAGTATGGTTACATATAAGCGGCCAGTAAGCATGCACACATGCAGTTCCATTTGCATGAACAGAGGGCACGCATGCCTGTCATTCGCACAAATGTGGTACATGTACATACACTCATCCACCACTTCTACGGGCCATTTCTGCATGGCTCCTGATGTAACAGTGGTCCATGGCCTGGAGGACCCCTAATTTAAGACATCATTCACCTTCTGGCAATATAGTTGCAGCATTTGTGTAAAGCATTCCACAGTGGAACTGAAGGGGGTAGGAAGAGTACCCAGTTATGCTCTACTCTGAAATGACAGCTATGAGCACTGACTGTTTGAGAGTTCTCCATGCTAAGCTATCCCAACCAGAAAGAGGAGGCACTGGTTGGCTGAAAGTTCCCATGAGCTCCTAACTAAATAAATATGATATTGTAGTATTTTGATATCTGAATAGATCTGGAAAGAGTCAGAAGGTTCAGTTTAATGATGGACGCATTTTAAACTGGATTGGAGATGGAAATAGTGATCATTTGGAAGTCTCAAAGCAAACAAATAAACAGTTCCAAGTGTTAGTGGGATGTGTGGACCTGGTTCCTTCTCAGGAAATCAGCTTTTCCATTTCCCAACACTCCTGAATCCAATTTAAAACACATTTAAGGTTGAGCTGTACTGTTTTAAGGATATTGCAAACATTGACATGTTTACATATTTGCTCATCTAGAGTCATGGAAAACCACCAGTCAATCATTGTTTGCTTTTCCTGGCATAGCTCAGCACATAAAACTGTCTGACAATCAGTATGCACCAGTTGTCTCCTCAGATCTATGCTTAAACACTCTGGCTTCACTTTTCTTCACAACACATTTAATATTTCTCCGTAATCTTGGGTTCACTATGGTGGCAAGCTGCCATTCCCTTCCAAACTCGTAATAGTGAAACAATGACATCATGTCCTATGACCATGCCAACAAGTTCAACACTGTGTTATACAGGATTGGGGGGGTCACTGACTAACTCTTCAAGCACCAAAGTTCAAAATACATACATACATAATTTTTTTTTATTCCAACCCAAAAAGAGTTATGTATGCTGGATATGTAACAATAAGGTAAAACATGCACAGGATGAAGGGGAAAAAAAAGATATAATTGTTGTGTATACAATAAAGTTAATAAAGTGGGAGCTTGAGGTAAAGTGCAGGGTTCTGGCCCTGCACTTCTGATTGGCTATTAAGCGGCCAGACCAGATTGGCCAGTTCTAAGGAATCCGATTGGCCCTTAACAGAGAGTTCCTATTGGTTGAAAGAGCTAGCGTTCCTAGCTCGTTATTGGTTAAAACTTACAAGGGTTGCCTATATAAGGCAGAGTTCACTGTTGTTAAATTGAGAAGTCACTATGTAAATAAAGAGCTGAAGTTCACCGTTCAGAGGCTGTCTCGATTTATTTCGACCTATGCTCAGTACTTAACAATAATAGGGCAACTAAGAGGCAAAAGCACACTTGAACAAGGTGATGTTAACCTGTTTGTGAAACACAAAAGGGTTTGGATTCCTCTAGTGCAGAGCTGTCAAACTCGCGGCCCACAGGCTGGATGCGGCATATACTGGCCACACCCACGCCCAGTTTAGCAAAGGGGAAAAAAGTCCTGATATGTCATGTGATGCTGCCATGATGCTGTGTGTTTGACACCCTTGCTCTAAAATTCCCTTTCTTACAAAACTTAGTGCGCACATTATATATATTCAGGGGTGGGTTGCTATGGGTTGTCCCAGGTTCGGGAGACAACGTTATGGCCAGTTCAGAGAACTGCCAAATCCCACCCCTGGCTGGCCCCTTCCACCCCACCCCACCCCTTCCAGGAGTCTCCATGTGGCCCATGGAGGCTCGGGGAGGGTGAAAAATGGGCCTCCTGGAAGTTCCAGAAAGTTCAGGAAAACCTCTAGTGCCCAGGGAGGGCAAAAACCCCCCCCCCCCCACACACACATACACACATGGTGTAGGAAGCCGACTAGGCCAGGCCCACCCAGCAATCGGGCGGAGAACCCATTGCTGAAATTTTTGAAGCCCACCCCTGTATTTATGTATCTGTTATATGTCTATTAAAAATAAAAATATATGTGCATGTTTTGTATTGCATTAGACTTGAAACATTAAAATTAAAAAGCATATTTAATTCTTTGCCTTTTAATTACTTTTTGTTTATTTGTTTCCAACTGTCGTTTATACTCTAAACCAAAGTCATTTTGGGTCCCTTTAACAATAACAAGCAGAGAGGAAATCTGTTGTGGTCAAAAATGGTCTATACCAACATTGTTATAGTTATGGAAATCTGACATCTTGTATTTACCAAGAGACTTTTGTCTTGTCTCTTCCCTTTTTGATATTCAAATTCAGAGGCTTCTCCAATGTTCATGAGGGAACAAAACATGCCAGGAATGGTTTTAGTTGTGGGTTTCCTTGGAATACCTGCACTGGTTACTCAGAATCTCAGCTTAAGCTATTGACAGAATAACAGAGTTGGAAAGGAAGGATCTTGGAGGTCTTTTAATCCAACCCCTTGCTCAACCAGGAAGCTCTACACCAGTGATGGCTAACCTTTTCGACACTGAGTGCCCAAAGCATGTAAGTGTGCATCCCCAAAATGCAATACATGCGCACCCCCCATGCATGGGCCCCAGTACATGGGTCCTACCCCTGTGCATGCACATGCATCCCCGTGCAAGCACTGCAGAGATCTGAAGACCAGCTGGAAGGCACATGCATGCATGTGTGGCAGAGCTGAGCTGGTGCAATGGCTCGCATGCCCATAAAGAGGGGTCTTTGTACAACTTCTGGCACATGTGTCATAGGTCCACCATCACAGCCCTATACCATTTCGGACAAATGGTTGTCCAATCTCATCTTAAAAACTTCCAATGTTGGAGCATTCCCTACTTCTGGAGCCAAACTGTTCCACTGATTAATTGTTGATCATTCCCATTGGTGGGAATGATCCCACAAAAGACACCTGGAGCACTATGGTATGAAGCTACCTGTTTCTGCTTTCCCTGGACAACCATTTAATTTCAGATTATCCGTTCAGTTTCCCAGAGGAACAAAACAGAATGAAATTAGCATCACTTCTGTATAAACCCAAATGTAAATCACACATGTTGCCTGTGCCATGATTTTTGCCATCCATCTCCATGGCAGTCCTAAAGTCAGCCCAAGTTTCTTGAGATGACACGCATGTCTTTTATTCATCATTAGCATCCCAATCTCTAGAGTTTCTTCTACATTCTCAAACAGTTCCCAACTTTATGTGTTAAGGAAGGAAGACAGGCTGCAGCGTCTGGCGAAAAAGCCTTGTCAAAGGCAGGAGCAATTAACTGAGGAAGCTGGAGCTGTAAAGGGATCCATGGGCAGACACTGAATCAGCAGACCCCAAGCCCATACCCCAAAAGCCTAAAGATGGAAAGAAGCAGATTGGAGAAACATATGTCTTTGCACATTTACCTAGGTTCTGAATGACATGCTGAGAATTCTTCCACAGGCATACAGCAAATGCTGCTTGTAGTCATGTGCCATGTAAGGTGCAATATAACCAGATGTAGTAACAATCAATGGATCTTCTAGACATTTAATTGTGGTGTTAGCAATTAGGGAAAGTATTTGTCCTTTTGACAGGTATGTGCTTGAAAACCGCAGAGGCCATCTGCTTTCATTGAACTAAATCCCCAACTCCTGAAGGATCAGGTTGGCTAAAAGGAAATAGCATAAGGGAGGGAAATGTGCTGTGTGAGGAGATACCATGCTACAACATTTGCTTTAGGGTCCCCTAGAGACACCACTCTCCCTCTTTCTTCCTCCCTTTCTCCCTCCCTCTCCCCCTCCTTCCCTCTCTCCCTCTCACTACCTGTTGTTTGCTTCAAAGTCCTTCACTTCAGAGAAGGATTTACTATTTACGCTTGATATCCTGATTTTTGGAAGGGACAAGGCTTTTGTGAAGTGAAATGAGGTTATAAAATCCAAGGAAAACATTGTTTCTGTACAGGGCAGGGCCACACAAAATAGGGCCCTAGCAGACTATTTGCAAAATGGGCTATTTATTATGAGAAGCTAAGGATGCAGACTTTAGATCTGCCGTGTTTCCAGTACAGCATAGGACTGTTCAGCTTTGAGTAAGGGAGGGTGCCCAAGAAGCTTCAACTTAGACTTCAAAGCCACATGTCTGGGTGGAGTTGATATTACACAGCAAAAGGTGTGTAATTATTTTAAGAGCATTTGTGGCAGTTTGTATGCCTCACAACAGAGGAAGCTGTTGAGGGAGCATTGCATAGGATCTATAACTTGCCCTGACTATAAATGTCAGGTTATGGTTTTGATTTGTTCAGTCTGCCAGAACTGACAAAACTGTTCACACAGGTCAATGGCAAACAACCCCAAAACTGTTTTAAGGCTATAACTAAGAAGAGTCAGACCGCACCTTCATGCAGGTGGCCATGACATAGTATATAAAAAAACAACCATTATAATAGCCACTGGTAACCTCCTGTGTAGTACAGAATGGTTGATGGAATTATTTATTGCCTCTGACAAGGCACAGATGTCCTGTAGCAATTCTGCCAATCAGCAAACAACTTATCGCATCTATCTGCATAAATTACCTGTCCTGCCCTTTAGAGACCACAAAAGTTTGAAACTCAGCCAGCAAATGAGGGGAGTGATAGTAATATAGGGCAATGCCAGCCAGGCCATCATTAAACATGGATAATAATTCTCTGAATGCTAGTAATATTATTTATAATATTTATAATAATAGTAATTAGTAATAGTAATAATGTAAGTCAATTGTAAGCAATTGACAAATAAAAATAAATAAATAAAATAAATAGTAAATACATGAAATGCGCCCAACACAATGGGTTCCACTTAACAGATTCCTTCCTTCCCACACCTCCTATTATTATTATTACTTCTATTTCTTTCCATTTACCCAACAGCAAAATATTTAAAATTGATTTAAAACATGGAAGAGTGTAAAAAGACTAAAAGAAATTAAAACAAGTTATAATTTAGGCAGAAACAGTAAAAACATCTAAATCGCTATCCAGGAATAAGGCAAATAGTATATATATATATATCCCAGTATTTCAAGACCTCCGTTCTCATTTATTTTATTCCACTGATCCTAAATTCAGGGGCCATCACAGATGTTACATGCCCTTTTGAAAATTGTTCAAAGACCATGCAGATACAATAGTGCCCTTCATGCAAGCTTTGGCACATAGGAGGCTTGTTTGAGAAAAGTTTTTTCCCCCCAGAAATACTGTTCCCAGGCCACAACTAAAGTCAGAAAAAGATGGTAGAATTATCTGAATTCCAGAAATCCAAGATTCAATACTGGCGAACTCCATTTATGAGAAAATCCTTACCTTCAAAATTCTTAGAGAGGCACTATTACAAGCATCACACTAGGCTAGAGGCCCAAGTAATTGGATCAGGAGTGAGTCACTTTCTTATATTCCTAATCCCTCTGGTATACAGCTATCTAAGGGATTGTATACATTAAGCACTTGCTTACAATGAAAAAATATGGGACTAAGATTAAATGTAAAGAAGATGAAACTAATGACAACAGATCCAGCAACAAGTCTTAGAATTTGCAATGAAGATACCGAAGTAGTAGATAGTTTTTGTCTCTTAGGATGAACTATCAATGGTGAAGGAATAAATAGTCAAAAATAGACCAGCACTTGATAAAGCAGCCATGAAGGCTTTGGAAAAGATATTCAAATATTGTGATGTGTTTATACCCACAAAGAACAGAATTGTGCAAACAATTGTATTTCCTGTGACATTCTATGGAAGTGAAAGCTGGGCTTTGAAGAATCATGGAATCATGAAATCATTATGGGGTTGGAAGAGAGCACAGGGCAGAATAAAAAGAATATTGTTGTTTTCTGTTGATAGCCAAGAAAACCAACACATGGTTCATCAAGCTAATCTGCTGTTCTTTAGAAGAGCCATGAAGACTTGCCTCCTCATCCAGGCCTTCATTTAAGGAGAGTGAGGTCCCTTGCTTCATCATGCTTGCCACCTCTTATCTTTATAATTGATTGATTTTATTGTAATTCCTTTGTTTGATTGCTATGGGCCACTCAGAGTCTTTGAGAGACAGAACGTACAAATTTAATACATTGTTATCATTCTCACTTGAAGCAGAAATGACCAGATTCAAATGATCATATTTCAAATTAAAAAAAAGATGTAGATATCTGCAAAAGTTCTATTATGCTGGGAATGGTGGAAAGAAAGAAAAGAGGATGATCGGCAGCAAGATGGAACAATTCAGTTACAGCAATAATGGACGTACAACGGGAAGACCCTAACAACCAGGTTAGGGACAAATCCTTCTGGAGAAAATCTACAGATGTGGTCACTAAGGTTGATATTTATTTGATGACCTACTTGCATTTAGATCTTCTCAGTTCATCATTAGCAGCCATTTCTCACCAAGGCTAAGGACACTTCCTGATTTCAGATTCTTCCTAGCAGTCTTCGCACAACAATCCACATTAGAAGAGTTTTGAAAAGGGTGAATATGTCTAGCATATGAGTATGTCTAGCATTTATTATTTATTTATCGAATTTACAGAACCGCGCAGCTGGCCTTGTAGCTCTAGATTAGCCTGGAAGCTCTGAGGTGTGGTAGAAGACCCCATCCTTATTTGGTATTCAGTTGCCTGTCCAGTTGGCTTCTATACATAGAATTGAAAGAAGTATCACCTCCTCCTTTACTCAGGCATAAAATGTTTTATATCAATCCTGATCTTACTCCGGCTTCAGCTGTATAACTCCTCAGTGATAAATTATGGCTGGAATTAAACCCTAGGGCAAAATTCATTTCACAACTGCTTCCGTATGAATGTGTCAATTTAAAAGGCAGATGCTCATGCAGAATCAGCTTTCAGAAGAGGGACATTTCACGAACAGCTTCCACGCCTCACTGAGAAGTAGGATCTTCTCAGTGAGAAAGGGGCGTGCATAAGTGCACCATTGTCCTATTGTCCCCATTTATTTGTACCTATTTCCTGTATTCTTATTCATGTTTATACTTATACTTATTATCTTATAAGTGATCGACAAATCAAATAAAATCAATAAATAAATCCCTGCTTAGCTAGCTGAAACATTTATAGATGACAAGGACATCCGGACTTGAATGGACTGTTATTCTAGAGCAGGGGTGTCAATTTCATTGAGAGCCACATCAGGTTGTGTTTGACCTCGAGGGGCCGGGGTGGGGACATGACTGGGTTGGGCATGGTCAGCTCAATGTCACTTGTTTTCAGCTGTGACAGCCTCCTGCCACTCTCTGCGGGTGAAAATGGGCTCCCCGGGCTTTGCTTTTGTTAAGTTTGGAGCATGGGCACAAATAATGGAGACGAGCCGGTAAAACAGTGAACTTCAACTCTTTATTTACATGGTGTTACAGCTCCAAATAATGGCTGCAATAGCCTTTCTTATATAGGCAACTTATTAGATATTCAACCAATGAAAACCAGGGAGCGCAAGCTCCGTTAACCAATAAGAGAGGCTCGTTAATGGCCAATCAGATCCACCAGAACGGACCAATCTGATATCGCCATTAACGGCCAATCAGAAGTGCAGGGCAGAACCCTGCACTTGACTTCAAGCTCAGATAACTTTATTAACACATTTATTCATTCACAACAGCTTTTGCTGGCAGAAGGCCATCACAGCTGAAAACAGAGTCCAGGAGGGCCACTCACAGCCCTCCCGAGCTCTGTTTTCACTAGCAGAGGCACCATGGGCCAGTCCTTTGCTGTTTCCAGGGTAGCTCCATGGGCCAGATCCAGTAGTGGTATTCTACCAGTTCAGCCCGGTTTCGCCAAGCCGGTAGCACCGATCAGCAGCAGAAACTGAAACAGTTCTCTCTGGCATTTTACTGTTGGGCCCGCCCACCTGCCCAGGCTCCGATACTCCCCTTTATTCCCTGCTTTTGAAGCCCAGCTGTTTTGCACGGCACAGCAGAGTGCTGCATGGCAGCTGCTGAAGTGACTAGGAGAGTGCAGGCTTGCAGGAGGTGAGTTGGAATGCCTCTGTGCCTGTGCAAAGTGCATAATTGGCACACACGGATGTGCAAAATGTATGCACCCATGCAATGTGCACCCACCAACCAGTGGTAAATAATATTGAAACAGAACCACTGCCCAGACCTAAGCACACTTTCTGTCTCGCTTTCCTGTTTCTTCAACGTAAGACTTAAAATGAGTTAACACAGGCAAAATCTGTACTGAGGCAAAGCCTTTATTAGTCAGTTGAACATAAACATTTGTCTTTCCTCAAAAAAAAAAAAACAAATAGAAAAAGAGGACAACAAAGAATAAATGTGGCTGGAGTTCAAGCCATATCTGCACTGGTTATTCACTTAAGCGCAGTGTGAAAATTGTTTGCAGACTTGCAAGCTGAATGCTATCAGGTGCAGATGAGTATTAGGCTGCTCCAAGGACCAGTCTTTTGAATCATGATTTCTTATTTATAATAAGAAATTTAGATTTAGATTTCTAAATCGTTGCAATCATGTGACTCACAGTAATGTACAGAACTAATTACAAACATAAACATAAAATGTCTATGGTGTAATAATTACCATATAATAAAGAAATTATGACCAATAATCTAATGAGAACAATATAAATATTTCTGAGGCTTCTTTCAACTAATTAAAAAAAGCTTCCCAAAAGACCTCTCTTCCTTCTGGAGGGGGCTGGTCAATAATCTGAGGCCCACTATCACCCCCTCCCCTCCTGGTCTGACTCCCTCCTGATTTCATGGAATTGGGCGACTTCAAATAATTTTTCTTGGGAGCCATTGCATATGTAAAATGCTCATGGTGTCTACTGCTGGTAATGGGTTCACTGCATTTCAAATCAAATATAGTTTCTGTTACGTTTTGAGCATGGGTGAGAAAGAATGGAGACAAGCCTCTGAACGGTGAACTTCAGCTCTTTATTTACATTGTGACTTCTTCTTTAACAGCAGTAAAACCCGCCTTATATAGGCAACCCTTGTGACGTTTAACCAATAACGATCTAGGAATGCTAGCTCTTATAACCAATAAGAACTCTCTGCTAAGGGCCAATCGGATTCCCCGGAAAGGGCCAATCCAGTCCAGCCACTTAACAACCAATCAGAAGTGCAGGGCCAGAACCCTGCACTTACTCCAAGCTCACACTTTATTAATCATATTGCATACACAACACCCCTTCCCCCTGGCTTCTTAGTTCAGGGCGCAGTTACATAGTCCCTTAAATAGGACGGTTGTCTTTTTAGTCTCTTTGATTTTCGTTGTATCGGCTGGTTGCACTCCTGCTGAGGTAGATCGTTGTTTGGCAGTGGGGCTGCCTCTGGTTCAGAGTTCACTTCTACATTGTTGCCCACATTTTCCGCAATTCCCTGAGGTACAAACATTTCTCCCTCCGGCTCCGCTTCCTGAGTTTCTATTAAATCGTTGTTTCCTTCGAACGGGTTTTTTAGGACTTCATCTTCTTCCGTACCTCCCCCCCCCCGTTTGGTCGTAGGGGAGTTGCGGACTGGCCGCTGCAAGCTGCGACCGTAATTGGTCGATATGCCGTTTCCAAAGTTTATCATCAAGG
Organism: Emydocephalus ijimae; assembly: GCA_004319985.1. NCBI lineage: Eukaryota > Metazoa > Chordata > Lepidosauria > Squamata > Elapidae > Emydocephalus > Emydocephalus ijimae. Next base: position 2,511 of record BHEV01004871.1, on the reverse strand, counting down.
CATTGCACAGGGTAGGATCTGGGGCCAGTTACACATACTACTGTTGCTTCCACCCACAACGGGTCGCCCGATAGGTTTTTTGCATAAACGAGGTCTCCTACTTGGAAGGTGCGACAGCGGCCGCTGGATCCTAGTGGTTTTTCCGGTTCATAAGCAGGGTGCAACCGGTCGAGGTGGGAGCGGAGCTTTCGTCCCATTAGCAGTTCAGCGGGAGTTTTGTTGGTGACGCTATGTGGGGTGATGTGTTGCAAGAAGAGGATTTGATTGACCTTGTCGTCAATGTTGTCGTAGTCTACCTTTTGCAAGGTTTTCTTCACAAATTGGACCATACGTTCTGCTCGGCCATTGGTCGCAGGGTGCATAGGCGAGGTGAGTGCATGGCGGATACCGCGGTCAGCGAGGTACTGCTCGAATGCTAGTGCAGTAAATTGTGGACCGTTATCGGATACCAGGACGTCTGGTAATCCGTGGGTTGCAAAGAGTCTGTTTAAAATCTTGATAACCACCTCGGAGGTCGTAGTCGTCATGCGATGAATTTCGAGCCAATTTGAGTCGGCATCGACGGTAAGCAGGAAGGTGTGGCCCTTGGTTGGCCCCGCGAAGTCCAGGTGAATTCAGGACCAGGGTCCACGTGGTGTCTCCCATTCAGTAGGCATGGCTTTTGGTGGGGCGTTGCTGACTTCTTGGCATTTGGGACCAGCCTTAACCCACTGTTCGATTTGCTTGTCAATGCCCGGCCACCATGCGTAGCTTCGTGCAAGGGCTTTCATTCGCATGATGCTGGGGTGGCCCTCGTGCAAAGTTCTCAGCAACGCTTTTCGGAGCCGTTCTGGGATAACTACTCTATCGCTCCAGATGACACAGCCTTTCTGGGAGAAGAGTTCAGTCTGTCGAGACTTGAATGGTGTGAAGTCATCTGATAATTGGTCCAATGGCCATCCGCGTTCTACCCAGCCTAGGACTCGTGCTAGGGTTTGGTTGCGTTTGGTTTCTCTCGCGATGTCTTGAGCGGTCAGTGGCAGCGAGTTGAGTGCCTCAATTTGCAACGTGGTTACCATTGGTGCCGGATCGTCGAGAGTCTCTGGAAGCGGTGCTTGGCTCAATGCGTTGGCGTGGGGAATGGTTTTCCCCGGGCGGTATTGCAACCGATAGTTATAAGCAGCTAAGAATTCTGACCATCGGATCATCCCAGGGGATAATATGTAGGGAGTCGGCTTATCCCCGGCTATTATCCCTAGCAACGGTTTGTTGTCAGTCACAATAGTAAAAACCCTGCCATACACGTATTCGTGAAATCTTTTCACAGCTGAGACGATTGCGAGGGCTTCTTTATCAATCTGTCCATAGTTTCACTCTGTTTTCGAAAGGGTCTTTGAAAAATATGCAACAGGGGCTTCGTTCCCATTAGGCAGTACGTGGCTCAAAATGGCGCCCACCCTGAAAGGCGATGCATCACAGGTTATAACTAATGGTCTCGTTATTCTGCATGAGTACAGAGTCAGAAGTGAGCAGTTTTTTAACATTTCGGAATGCCTGTTCTTCCCGGTAACCCCATAACCACATTGCTTTTTTATCTAACAATCGGTGTAACGGTTCAGCGACAGTTGCTTTGTGCGGTAAAAATACATTATAGAAATTGATGAGGCCTAGGAACGCCTGGAGATCGGCCTTGTTTCGTGGCCTGGGAGCGTTTTTGATCGCCTTTAATTTACTCTCGGTAGGGTGAATGCCCTGGCTATCAATCAGGTACCCCAGAAACTCAACACTGTCAGTACACAATTTACATTTGTTTTTTTTAACCTTAAGACCGGCTTCTTGGAATTTTTTTAGGACTAATTTTAACCGGTCCTGTAAGATTTTTTTTGTAGGGGCTGCAATTAATACATCATCAAAATAGGGGACCACGCCCTTAATTCCTTGCAATAACCTTTCCATAAGGCTCTGAAAGATCCCCAGGCCTACACTAATTCTGAATTGCAGCCGGGTACATTTAAAGGCACCTCGGTGCGTCACAATAGTTTGGGCCTGTGCCGTTTTTTCATCTACTGGTAATTGCTGATATACCTGAGCTAAATCCAATTTAGCGAAAACTTTCCCGCCCCCCCGGGAATGGAGGAGGTGCTGCACCACCGGAACTGGATATGCGTTCTGCTGCAGGGCGTGGTTCAAGGTGGCCCAGTAGTCCCCACAAATTCGGATTGACCCGTCTGGCTTCATGGGTGTTACAATAGGGGTTTCCCACGGGGAGTGATCGATGG